>JBBMJZ010192477.1:0-20057 GCA_037833815.1 Zingiber zerumbet
AACGAGCTGAACACATATGTGTTTAAACTTGTTTATTTAGCTTAACGAGTTGTTCAAGCTTGTTTGTTTAATTAATCTTATGTATATTGAACAAACATAAACAAGTTCTTACCAAGCCGAACACTAAGCTTGTCACGAACGCTTGGTTCATTTACAGCCATACTATTGATTATATCCTTTACTAAATAAATTTTAATTCTAAAACTAAAATCAAGTTTTAAAATGTTTGTTATAATCATTTTTATATATTTATTAAACAATATTACTTATCTTTAAATAATGATTGCTTAAGATTTCATAAGTTTACAAAAGGTGGAACCGCCACTCTAGCACCCTAGTGGCCTTGGCGGTCCGGCCCCACAGAATTCTAGAGGGAGTAAATCACGGTTAATGCTAGGTAAGAAAGGTGACGGAGGGTCAAAGGAATTTTGGCACAGTAGACCAGAGTTTTATCCCCGTATACAACTGGCGACCTTCGACCCCACGACCTCATTTATAAGCGGGAGGATCCAACCCCGTGGGGCTACTCAAGATTTCCTAAGTCATACAGAGCGGGAGGAGAGAGAGGGGGAGGGGAAGACCATGGCGGCTGCCGTAGGTGACGTTGAGGTGGTGGATTTTGAGCCCGACGAGGACGATCTCATGGACGAGGAGGTTGGCATCGCCGATGCCGACCCCTCGCCTGCCCCTAAGCTCCGATCCACCATCGCTGGCGTCGGCTCCTCCGGATTGATACCCAGGAAGACCAAAGGCCGGGGCTTCCGCGAGGAGGCGGGTCCGGATCGCGGCAGCCATCTGTCTGCCAGGGATTTCGATTCCCTCGATTCAGATGGAGGTCCGGGGCCACAGCGATGTAAGTCTGGAAACCCTAATGCTGAGCGATGCTTCCTTTTTATGCCTTTTCGTTGTTTTTTTAAGCATAGTACTCCATTTTGTATGTTCATCTTATTTACCATATCATATTTTTTATGTTCATTCTTTTTTAGCATAGATCTCTTAATTTTCTTTAAGAAAAAAACATTTTTTTTGTAGAAACAAGTGAAAGGATTGTCATTTGTGATCGTCTATGAGATTCAGTCCAATCCTTTTAGCTGATCGGTGTGATTCCACCTGTTGTTGTGAGATAGGATGCCCTGCAACTATTTTTTTTTAATAAACATCTGAACATTGTGTCCTTTGAATTCATTGTCGTAGTTTTGTAATGTCTGATTCAAGTTATCCGAGCAGAATTTATGGTTGTTGTGACTGTCGTGACTGCCTGATTCAAGCATGGATTCTTGTATCTGGTATAGTCTAATCCCAACAAAGGCAATCCATATATTTCCACACGAATCATACCCTGCTTGCTCAATTGTATGGTAAAAAGAATGGATTCTTTCTGTTCGTTTTCCTCATCATGCTGTGTATCCCTTGAGTTATGGTGTATCATTGTATGCACGGATGTTTATCTACTTACCTTTGCAGCAAATGAGAAGAATATATCTGAAATGAATGAGGAAACCCTCTAAAAGTTAGTTTATCCAACACCGGCTTGATTTACCTAGGCTTCAAACACGGTTGTAGTGTTTTAGGCTTATGATTTGTGAAAAATGATGGTGATTCTTTTCTTTGTAGTTTTTTAAAACTTTGTACAAAAGTGGATATTCATTTTTCTTATAGAGATTTATATCTTTTAAGTGCAAGTTTCAAATCAAGTTAAACGCTTGAGATGCTGATTTTTGGTCTAGCATATTCTATGGGTTTTTTTTTTTAATATTAGGGAATTTAAATTTAGCAATAATGTGATCAAGATTTTAATTTTTTTTGTGTTGGTGATGTATTGGCAATGGGATATATGGTACAAGTTGTTTCTAAGTCTTCCCATATTCCAATTTATAATGACAATTGATGATTTGGAGCATGAACAATGAAATAAATCTTCCTTGCAGGATATTTATCTCTTTCATTGTGTTTAGGATTCTCTTATTGTATATGAAACAGATCTTTATTATAAGATATTTGTTTCTTTCATATTGTTTAGGATTCTGTTCTTGTACTTGTTTTTTTTTTGTTCTAGAAGGTTATTGTTCTGTTTTACCTTTTGTTTCATTTTTTGCGGTGAAGAAGTCCCAAATTTTGCTTAGTCATGCCATTTATGGAATTGCTTATGACTAATACAAATTTCCGCTTGCAGCTATTGAGGGATGGATTGTGTTAGTATCTGGAGTTCATGAAGAAGCGCAGGAAGATGATCTTCATAATGCCTTTCGTGAATTTGGTCAAGTAAAAAATTTGCATTTAAATCTTGACCGCCGCACGGGTTTTGTGAAGGTAGTTCTTCTAATAATATTTTTAAACTTGGTAAAATTATCCATGTTTGAAGTACTGGAAAAGAAGATATTACTGAATAATTGCCCATTTTGTTGTACAAAGTATTATGCATTATAGTATTCATTTGCACTGAACAGATAGGCTTTAGTTAGCTAATTTCTTTAGAATGACTTAGTGGTCTACCATGTCATAGCTATTCTAGATGAATAATTTGAAACACTAACAGATGAAAGCATTCAAATCAATATTTTTAGGTGGTACCTTGAGAATTCTCTCACATCTACCATGTCATAGCAAATTAGTCTTGTAACTGGGTAGTCAATGTAGCCTGGTTTATGTGCTTGCTTTGTGCATCACTTTTGTCTTTCTGTTCCATTTATCTACAACTGCATTTGTGTTTTGTAAATATTAAATATAAACATGAAGCCATGGTTCATATTAACTACACCATATGTTTCGATCACAATGTCACCATCTTGAATCTGTCAACTAGGATTGAATGCCAATCAAGCTAATGATTAAATATGGGTGAGTGTAGTTTAGGGGCGGCAATAAGGGGTCTTGTATTCAAGAATGGGTGTCTCTTGTTTGTTACAAATATATCTTACTAACATTTCCTCTTTTTTTGCATTAAAGTTTTGACGTGTACTTTTTGCTTGATTAGGGTTATGCTCTAATTGAATATGAGAACTATGAGGAAGCACAGGCTGCAATTACAACACTTAATGGAACTGAGCTCCTTACACAGACAATTTTTGTTGATTGGGCCTTCAGCAAAGGTCCAGTTAAGCGGAGAATCACTAGGAGAAGGTAATTTCTTAATAAGATGTGAATTTTTTGCGACCTCATATCTAGGCATCTAATTATTTGATTTTTCAAGAATTGAGCTATGAATAAATTTCCATTTCTGCATTCTCAAACTTGGTGGTTTATTCATCTCATCTATATTGCAAATATTATTTGATTTTTTTTTCCTGCTTTATTCAATCTTTTTGATAGTATGTGAGAAGTCTGAAATTGCCTTTTTCATCTATTTTATTGTGTTTCTCACTACAGATCCCCACGAGCTCATCGTTCAAGGAGCCCCCCAAGGAGAAGATACTGAAGCTACGTTGCTTGGATGTTATGCTCTTACCGTTGGATCTCTATTTAGATCTAATTCAATGGGAAAACACAGGACTGCAATGGAATCTTGAGAAGTTGAAGAGTGATTGTGCTTGTATTTCATATTAATGTTTACCATTGCGTGCTTTAGTTGATGTTTGTGGTATTGCTTAGTGATTTCAATGGCACCTTGGTTATTTCATATTTTGCTAAGTCATGATATATCCGAGGTTAGTTTTGACTAGGGGTGAGCATTCGGTTAATTTGATATTAATTTTGTATAATTTTTTTTATTATTATTTTAAACAAATTTAATTAATTAAGTGTTAACCGAATTGATTTAGTTAATTTAATTTTAGTAAAATTTTGATTTGATTTGGTTAACCAACACTAAATCAGTTTTTCGTTAATTTAGTTAATTTAGAGATCGAATTAACCAAATCTAATTTTGACAATTGATTTGCTGATGTTTAATGACATGTAGTGCGTCTTTAATTACTGGATCACAAATAACTTGATCGAGTAATTTTGTTGCTGCTAGAGATATTCTGGCTAGTGATTATCCAGCAACTTGGATCTACTCATAGGTTCTAAGACGCTTATGAGCCCAAACGTTACTTGGATCTACTCATAGGTTCCAACAGTGGCCTTCTTATTGCACTGATTCCAACGACTTAAAGCATAATTACAATTTACATGAGCAATCTGAGTGCTAAGGATCTTTAATAATGACAGTAAAATGTAATCAAGACACGGGTGAAAGACAATGAACCGTCATTTTGGTTGTTTGAGAAAATAATTTGTTAAAAAGAGTTAAACGAGGTACATTCGCATTTGGGAAATCCATGAGCTTAGAGCTTCAGGTGGAACTCGGCCACCCAATACAGTGCGAGTTACTCTAAACCATTCAATGAAGAGGAAAGAACAAAAAAGATTTGCATCTTGAATGCTAAGACTTAACAAGCACCTGAAATGTAAATTATCTGAAAGTATAATTTCTCTACGAAGCTTGATTTCCGTCTGCAGTAGCTTCAAATGTCTCTCCGGACACCAGCTCAGGGACGTCGTCATCATCATCCTGCTCGGTCTTAGCAGCAGGCGCATGCTTCTGTAGGTGCTCAGCAAGCCTCTTCAGGTTCTCTAAGTTGTCAGGGCCTGGAAGAAGGAACACAATAGTACATACTTAGGAGCATAATTGTGAAAACAAAACCAAATTTGAACCGAGCTCGAAGGTACTGATTCACTGATCAAACTGATTAAACGATTAGATTAATCAGTCCAGTTTATATTTATTACAAAAGTTAGTTATGATAAATCATAATTGTATATAAAAGCAATAGAAAATCCTATTTACTAAGACCTAAGAAGTATCAATTAGAAACTGGTCCTTAACAACTAATCTAATACAGGTTTTAAAACTAAAGTCCTACATTAAATATGAAAGATTAAGAAGAGGGCCTATCGGTTAGGTTGATCAGTGTTGGTCCATAACCTAGAGGCATTGGATGGCTGGACTTGCTGGTGTCGGAATGGAATAGCAGAAGACAGGCTACGGAAACAACCAACAGAGTGAAGGTGTGAAATGCTTGGTGTGCCTACATTAGTCGTCAACCATCAACAGGGAGATTTGTTCGGTGGGGCAGCAGATGCAGGCAAGGGCATTAGGAAATCCAGGATTGGTTATTGAGCACAGGGCAAAGAGGGGGCCAGCAGGTGTCTGCTTGCAGCTGTCAGCAACGTTAAGAGAGTTGGAGTATGTGTCAACTGCAGTTTGAGGGAAACTAGATTTGTTATATAATTAGATTTGGTTAAAACAAGTGTGTTTTCAACCATTCAAAGTCTTTGACAATGCTGCTCTGATTTTGGCTGGACTGATTTTCACTAGTTATTAAAACAAGCCAATTCATTTGAGCTTTCCCAATTTTTGAACATTTTCTATCTCATAAAAAACCAAACCAGTGAGGAAATCAGGTCCCCTTTTATGGCCAGGTAGGCTAGTTCAGTTCGACTTTAAACAACCATACCTTGGAGGACCCAAAGTAACAACTTGAGTTAATAATAACATTTCACCTTTCCAATATAAACGAATTGAGTTATTAAGTCACCATCCCATATAAACAAATGCAAACAGAGAAGAAATGACCACCTAAGGGTATAGCATACAAAAATACAATTGAGCTAACAGAGGGAAAATACAATACCATAAATATCTAACAATCAACAACAAAAAGTGAACAACCTAAAGGTATGGCTTAAAAACCTATTTCAAGTGAAGACTATTCTGTTGAGCTATGAACATTATGTCATGGGTCGGACAACTATAAATCAGTGAAAATAGAATTGAAGACTAACAAATGAAAGTTAAGAACAGTCACTAAAGATAGTGCTGAACAACCACAGAGGGGTAGAGATAAAAGTACCAAGTTGGTTAATGATCCCGGGCAGCAGATCTTGAAGTTCTGTCAAGAAAATTTTGAATTAGTGATTCTCAAAGAATGATGAATTTTGAAAGAAGATATACAAACTATAGTTAATGTATATCAGATTCTTATATTAGACTAATAACTCTTACGTTTGATATTAATCAGATAACTTACTCTTTGTCTGAGAAGCCCCACTGACAACCCATGTGTTTGCAGCAATTGAAGCTTGTACTGAGTAAACAAAGGGAAACCAGAGCGTAAATCAGCAATTAATCAATGCTTTTTTATGCTTATGATATGCTTACCTTTAGGATTAATAAATTGAATGACATGATCATCCTTAAAAATATTGACTTCTTCTATAGCAGGGATGGAATTTACGCCTATTCTTTTCAAAGTGCTTTGAAGCCTCTTGTCGTCTGTTGTTGTAGCCTTGTGAACCACCTTCTTCTTTCTGATAAAAGGGACAAGGAAAAATAAATATGTTCAACCAACCGCCATAAGCTATTAACAAAATTGCACATGAGCAAGAATTCTAGAATCGGGCTATAATCAATGATAAGCAAATAGACAGTTAAATTTGTGTAAATTTGTCCCAAATGTGGCAATAAAACAAAAATTACCTCCGTACACTTCCTTTTCCGCCAGTGCGAACGACACCAGCCATCCTCCTAAGCTTCTCCACATCCATCTGCACACAATTTAAACATTTTGTCACTTCAGAATTACATGGTGCCTTGTCAAGCTAGAAAATTGTCTTTGAGCAAAAGCTTTCAATTTTAACAGCTGGCAAACACCAACTTAGTGGCAAGATCATAAGGTTTTTCTAGAAATGTCCTGATTACTCACTCCTCTTTGATCAAAAGTTTTAAAATTCAAACAAAAACAATAATCCTCATTATACATATTTTGGTATAGACCAAGGAGCCACTATGTTTTATTTTTCACTCTAAATATTAGTAAATACTAGGTGGAAAAATAAACCTAGGTCACCCATCCACCAAATGGCGATGGCTTAAAGCTCTCCAACGGAAGATTATAACAAAAAAAAACTTAGCAACCAATATGTTGACCATAAACAATTAAATCCATTGAGAACACTATAGATGATCAAAAGATGAACATACATAGCTAGTAGCACAAGTTTTGGAAGCCCATCAAAGTCCCCTAATCACCTACGTAAAATCAATAATCCCCTCATAAACAATTACTACCTAATACAATTACTTAGAAATAAGTTTGCAGGAGAAGACAAAAAAAGCACATCTCCACTGTCCATAAATTGACCACAGGGACGAGTTACACAGGTGACACTCGTCCAAGCGTGGAAACCATAAAGAAGAGAAAGGTAGGAGCGACTTCGGAATAGGAAAATAAACTCAAAATCCATAAAATGGTTATCAAAAAAGCAAAAAAAAAAAAAAGTACTCGATTCACAGGCAAAAGTAGAGCCTATTACCAAAGACGCGGCTAGTGGAAAAAAATGAGTGGACAAAGATCAGGATGGATCTCCCAACAAAAGGACAAACCTATAGGCAAGAAGCACAGCAGAGAGAAACCAGATCTTACTCTTAAACATTTGTAAAATCGATAAAAAAAAAACAGAAGCCTTAATAAACCAGAAACCCCTAAACGCACAGGTAAAAAAAAAAACAATAACATACATCAAAAAGTAATGGATTTAGCAACGGAAAAGAAGAAAATTCGTTACCTTCGCGATGCAGCCTGCGATTGAGCAGAGAGGAGGCCGCTGACGCCGCAACTTGATTCGAAGGGAAGAGATAGGGCGAAGAAGCACATATAAATGGCTGACTACGACGACAACCTAATTACTAAATTAGCCCTGAACGCCAATGAAAATGACGAAATTGGCAACGCGATCATCGGGCTAAAATGCCCGAAACCCGGTAGGAATAAACCGATCCGTGTTTGCTGATGCATCTTGGATCCGCGTTTGCTGATACACCACATTGTTTATATAGAAATATATTTTTTGACTGCGAAAACTATTTTTCCATTTTGATATTTTTATTAATCAAGGTGTAAGCTGTGCTATCCCACTATTTGTGAACATGAGCATACAGCATAATCTTCATTTAAGCATTTATAATGGCCTGAGCTGTTCATGCAATCTCCTAAATATTCACTATTTCATTTTACTTTCGATGATGGGATGATAAGTTAGACCGATCGGTAAAAATTTTCCGTAAAACTAAATCGGGCGACTACAAAATTAATCAGTTTAAAAAATTATGGAAGCTCGGAAATTGTGGGGCTAGTTTTGCTAACAGATACAAAATAAATGTCGATAGTTATAAAGAATACAAAGAATGGCATTAATAATACCAGTGTCGTAGTACAAGTAAAAAATGCAATCTGTGCATAAATAATAAAACGAGAAGCAAATTATATGAAAAATCAAAATCAGTGATGTTTTTTTTTAATGTACATAGCCATCCAAATGGTTCTCCATCGCTCCCAACATATAAGAAGACATTAGAATAGCCAATACTTCTTTCTAGGCTTGGGTTGCATACGAAGATCTGTAGAAACAATTGAATGCAAATGTTATTAGTAGACAGCAGCAATGTAAAATACCATCTCAAAATGGTTGATTGATCGATAACCTCGTAGTTCGTAGATGGAATTATAGTGCACCTCGGACCAGAAACTCAGCCATAGCTCTGGAATATAAAATAAGCAAATAAATAAAGCATTATGCACAAAGAAATTAAGGCAAAAATTGTGGCATTCTCAGGAAAAAAAAAACTGAAACAAACTTTTGAAAATGAGCTTTCTAATTCACCTACTTCCTAGATCCTACCACTATCCGTACCCAATAAAGGTTGTATCGAAAAAATAAATAAAACACGATGCACAAAAAAATCCGAAACAAACTTACGAAAATGAGTTTTCCAATTCACCTACTGCCTAGTTCCTACCACTGTCGTAACCCTATAAAGGTCCATGTCTCAATCCCAAAGAAGACCTTGCTGCATCGACACCAACTGATGGCAATATGGTATAAGAGTTGATGCCTGAGCTCTGTGTTTTCTGTGCAGGTTCCTGAGACGCCTTCTCAATGAATGCCTACAACTGGGGAAGAAGAGAACAACAAGAACGGAGTTCTGTACCTGTTCCCTTATGGTAGGAGTTCTAATGTTAAAGTTTAAGGCAGATCAAATGGTTGAGTGTAAGATTAGACCCGTCTTAAATAAAACATGGATACTTGTCGAACAACTTTGTATGATTGGCTGTCATGATTACTTTTCGATCAGCAAAACATGACTATCAATTTACTTTAGCGCTGAAGAATCAGAGTCAATTGACACAATACAGTAATTAACATGAGATTTCAAGTGATTACATGCATGGGTGGATGAGCACGGTAGATACTGTCACATAAGTTTGTGGAGCTCACTACTCAGGCTCATGGGGTCATTAGATAACATTTTAACTCGGGAACTATTATTTTTCTAACACAGCTCGTTTAGTAGCGCAAAATAATGTGATAAAAAAACCACTTTCGCAGGCTTAGCAACAGAAAACAAACTCCACATTTTTCTACTTATTTTATCATAGTTTGAAGTAATGGAAAGAATAGTGCAAAAAAGAAGCAACACTACTAATAGAAGTATGCAGAATTACCTCTTTGAGGTGCCTGATTTTGTGGCATGATCTCGATAAAAGACGTATCTCTAAATGAAGTTAGAAGGCATATTTTTGCTTGAAACTGCACATAAATAAACAAAATTACTTTTTATCGATATTGATTAATGCACAAAGAATCTAGAATAACTAACAGAAATTGCTCACATTACAACTAGATCTTCTAAGAAATATTTTGGTCAAAAACAGATTCTCAAATCAATAAGAATACAAAATCAGCCAACTATAAAAGAAACATTATTTAGGTAGTCCTATTGCCAGAACTATGATAAAGAGTGTCAATCTTAAGTGTGCATAAACATAATTCCACATTGATCTCACTCATTCTTGTCACTCAGGGAACAAAAGGAAGGGTAGTGTGGTCATAATTGTTTGGAATAAAACTAGAGAGTGCAAATAGGGATGGATGAAATAGCAACAATCAGATTACCACATGTGAAATTTAAATAGTCATCCATGAACTCCTAATAGTTATTGTTATTTCTGATGGCAGCACTATCAATTTACACATGTCCAAGGGGCAAAAAGTTCACTTCATGAGAAGCCATCCATATCAAAGATAGGTCATCCATATAAGGATTAAAAATGAAAATTTGCCAGTACATCATAATATAGAGCAGGCTCTGATAAGTTCATAGTAGTTAAAACTCCAAAAGAGTCATTTGAGCAGCTAAATTCCTTGATTGTTCCAAGAAAGAGAATAAGATTTAAATTTCTATTGCATTGCTGACTCAAAATTAAAGTTCCTCATAGAAGAATGTGTCAATTCATCTTTCAATCAATAAACATCGTGTCAGAATTTGGAAGGTGCTAATGCTTCAAAAATAACAAGATCAGCAAAAACAAGAATGTATCAGAACATAGTAAACATTGGTGCAGATTAGTATCATTCAAATGAACCAAAATCTATATACCTTATCAGCTGCAGCTTGTAAGGTAACATGATCTCCCCATTCACCGAATCTGTATAATAATATTACATCAATGACCTATACTAATAGCTCATCCATAATGAAATACAGAGAATTTTCCATTTTTTAAAAGCAAGCAGCTAGCCACTAGGCAGACATCACAAGGCATAGCGAGAACAAGATGTGGGCAACCTTTAGCCTGATTCATTTTTGACATGGTTAAGCCAGCACTTCCTAACCTCTAAATCAATAAAACACTAAATCAAAAATGTAAATTAGTGTAATGACTTACTTGGCCATTTTCTTATAATAACGCTTGTACTTCATGGGTACATATCCTTCATAGTAAGAGCGGAACTCCTTAAGCTGCATTATAAAATGATTAAAAAAAATGTAAGAAATCATAGACACCTTTATTGTTCCTTTGAAATACAACAAAATTAAGATAACCTCCTAATAAACTAACAAAACGAGACCACAGCAAGGGTAACATAAACAATCCGGATAATTAGATATCAATCAGAATTGTTTATCAAATATAATATTTTATAATAAAAAAGGCTTTAAAGTAGAAAAGTACGAACTATTCCATGAAGCTGAATATTAGAATGGCGTAAGCTACTCAAACTTATAGAAATGCCACAATAATCCATAATGATAATAAAACAATAAACCAAATAATATATAAACAGAATAAATTTAGTCAAACCTGCTTCACTATCTCTTTACGAACATGCTTGTGATATTCTGCAGACCTGTATAGCTGATCTGAGAGTGCACGAAACTTCCATATGGAGAGGACATCAGTAGGCATCGAGTCTTCCAAGATCATATGCAATCATTGAAAAAATGAAGTACCAAGTATCTACCTGACAATTGCCATCCCCGGAGACCTTAACTTCATATAGGCCATAAGCATTTAATCTAGCATAGAATATAACTGTCAGTGTTAAATCTAATAAAACAAGAAAGGACTAAAATTTATTGTATAATTACACATTTTTTGGGTGTTAATCACATATATGAACTTATATAAATTTTTAATTGGCCTTGTCTATCAAAATAACTTAATAAATGCAAACATAAAGCTGACTTTGTCATCCAATCAAACATTTTTAATTTAAATATATATTATTACTTTAAGAGGGCAAAGTTTCTTTCTTTCCCTCTATCTACCTTTCTTCTCTCTTTAACTCTCCCTCTTCACCCAAAGTTTCTTTCTTTCCCTCATATCTTCCTCCATCCATCTCTTGTCATTTTCTTCCTACGAAGCAATGGCCATTGTCCTTGTTTCTCTCTTCCTCGCTTCTCTAGAACCCTCTCTCTTTTCCTCATCTCCCTTAGTGATGCTGCCCCTTTTCCTTTCTTTCTATCTCCTTTTCTCTCTAACTCTATAGGTTGTCTCCCCTCCTTATAATTTAAAGTGGGTAGCAAATATCATGGAAAAGAAAACAACATTATAGTAGAGCTTATAAGAGGTTTTAACTGGAGGAAATTAGAAAAGCATGCAATACAAGCATCACAACTATAAGCATCTGTGTGTAGCCAATTAAAATTTTCCAAGAAAGGAAAAGAACCTCTGAAAAAGTCGTTGGTGATCTAGACTGGCATCACTAAAGCTTGGGAAGAATGAATTTACTCGTGGAACGTGCTGCCAGAATATCAAATGTTAGAAGTTTAAAGTTACTTAGGAAAAACTAGTTGAAACAAAAAAGACAAATATCAAACATACATGCAATTTCATCTGCTTCCATAATGTTTCTATACATAAAAGGACTCACAACCGCAATCAAACATTGACTAATTCACATAGCACCCAAAAAGCAAGAAACATCATACAGGCACTGAAGACAAATTGGAAAGGCGTCTAGCAATGGCATTGTCTAAGTTGGCATATTCTTCTGAGAGAATGAGCGCAATCGTCCTATCATCCTTAGTGTCATTCTCGTAACTGCTTAATATATTTGTTGAAGGGCCAGCCTCATTCTGATATATACGTGCCATGTGCACCTGGAGAATTAAATGGTTTCAGTATGAAAAAAGCACCTTACAACATAGACCATGAGACAATATAATGAAAAATGGAAATACAATCTGTTCATTTTTTTTCTTTTTTCCTATGAAAAGGTGAGAACTCACCATACAGATGAAAAATGAAATGAAGTAAAAATATAAAATGGAACAATATGTTCATGTTTGTTAAAATGAGTGCTTAAAAAAAAGAGTTCTATGGTACATAGTTTCTTCGGAAATTTAATTGCCAGGTAGCTGGCTGGGGGTGAAGCCTTGTTGTTGACATGTAAAAATGATTAAGGAACCAGAATTTTGAGAAAACCAGATATGATATAACTTCCAAATGACTTTTACAAAGTGGTCGCAATCTTTTATTGTTGATTAGAAAACAAGGATTACCATATCAGATTAGTCAACATCAGTTTAATTCTCTAAATATTCTTTTAGACCTAATTTATAAATTGCCAAACTACAGAAAATGCACATCATTACTGGTTTAATTTCACCAAGGGCCAACAAACTTCTCTTTTGTTGGTAAGTGCACAAACAAGCTTCGCTGTTGACATGTTATAAAAATGATCAAGTCCCTAGAATTTTAGAAAGCATTATGATGGAACTTCCAAATAACTTTACAAAGCACTAGCAACCTTTTATTGTAACTTCCAAATAACTTTACAAACTACTAGCAACCTTTTATTGTTAATTATAAAAGAAGAATTACTGAAGCAGATTAGTCAATACCAGTTTAATTTCTAAATATCATTTTAGACCTAATTTATAAGTCGCCGAACTACAAAAAAATACATCTCATTGCTTGTCTAACCTTTACTAAGGGCTAACAAACCTCTCCTTTGTTGGTAAGTGCACAAACAAGCTAGTTGTGGATTTGTTGTTAACATGATCAAGTTCCTAGAATTTTCAGCAAGCAGATATCATATAACCAAATAACTTTTACAAAGTGCTAGCAGTCTTTTATTGTTGATTGGAAAACTAGAATTAAAGAATCAGATTAGACAACACCAGTTTAATTTTCTAAATATCCTTTTAGACCTAATTTATAAGTTGCCAACTACTGAAAATGCATCTCATTGCTTGTTTAACATTTACTAAGAGTTAATATACTTCTCTTTTGTTGGTAAGGGCACAAACAAGATCTATTGAACCAAGGTCATTATGTTTCCACTCTTTTAAGCCTACTTATATATCAACAAACTACTTTCAAAATTGTGTGATACAATCTGCCTACAATGTTATGCTTAGCCCTTAGGATTCTTCAGGTATGGTGTCTAAGTTACTACCTTCCTCTAATACGTTTTAAACTAAGTTTCATATTCCTACCCCACATATCTTTTAATAATTACACCATCTTCTTGTGCTGCTTCAAAGGGACTTCTAGCTCTAAGGTCAACTTATTTGGGTAGATAATTCGATGAATGGATTGGTGGGGCAGGTGGATGACTTAAAATTTTGATCAGGTTCTTTGTTTATGGATGAATGGGCTAGATGGATAGAAAATCGAGTTGAACTTAATGGCGTTTGATCTATCATTTTGATCTGGCCGAATAACAACAAATGGATTAATGGGAGGATGGTTGACTTAAAATTTGATCAGATTCTTTGTTTATGGATGAAGGGACTAGATGGATAGAAAAATGAGTTGAACGTAATGGCATGTGATCCATCATGTTGATCTGGCCAAATATGTCCTGGCCGAGGAAAGATAGATGATCCAATTTATTAAGCCCAGAAGTTCTTCACGCTTCTCCGCGTGGGTTCTGCTATCATCTCCTTCTCCTCTTGGTTGCTAACACCAATTTCCTCTTTCCTTCTGTAGTCATCAGAAAGTGTTGGAAAAATGCTGTAATTCATAATTCATCTTCCCTTTAATGTGTGTGCATATTTATCATCTTCAAGTTATCATTCTTGTGCTGCAAGTAAATTTGTGTTAGTATTTAGAACTTTGTTATATACGTAAATATATCCAAATAAATGGAGCAAAGCAAGCTAGTCCAAAAGGAGGGACAAGACCCATTCAAAACTATTACTTCCTAGCTTATAAGCACCAATGCCGTGCTGCAGCAGCATCAAGTCAAAATAAAAATCCAAAACCTTGAGCACGTGGAATAAGAATCATGATGTCTCACGTATTGCATGGGCGGGCATATGGAAATTTTTAATAGAAATATAAGAACACAGATATTGCTTGTGCAATTGGGAGGCTAGAGTTGGATACATCGCTTTAGTATGTCGTTATGATAATCAAGATCCATCAACCCTGCTACCCTCCCAATCAAACAAAGAAGAGGACAGATTGAAGCTTGCTCATCTTGCTTATCCATCAACGTAAATAATAATAATAATAAGATCATCATCAACAACAACCCTTCTCTGTGCCAACTATTTGAAGTCTTCTACACGAACCTTATACCTCCAATCTGCTTTAGCTATATGACCCATGCGTATTACAAATAAGCATCATTCAGGATCCCAAAAATATTCTCAGCGAACAGGAGAAGGGGGCGAAGATGGATGCTCAAACTAGAAACTACGAGATCCTCCCAAGAACAAACAAAGAGGATAAGGAACCATGAGGGTGAGGAAGACGAACCACAAACTTGAAAGAGGAACCCCGATCGATATGGCGACAACATCAACAAGCAAAGAACAAGTGCTGCTCCGATCGTCCTCTTCTCCGTCTCTACTCCTCCTCCTTCCGGCGTTTGTCCCGTGCCACAAATGAATGATCCTATTTTCGAATTTCTCCAAGAAATTTGACGCGTTTTCTGGGAAATTTAACGCGCTTTTGGATCGTGCAGACGGGCAGGTCTCCCAAACTCCATATTTGTAATTTTCACTAAATCCAAACACTGAAAAACAAAATGCAAGTTTAATGAGCAAATAATGATAAAAAAAATAGAACGAGTTTAACATTTATGATTATTAAATCCATTATCCACTTTATGGCCTTCAATAAACTTACCACGTTGCATTTAAAATTAATTATACTGTTGCGTAAGAGAATTTTTTTTCGAAATAAATTTATTTAATAAAAATGAATAGGCTTCTAAAAAGAAAAGCAAACACTACGATAAATATTAAAAATTATTTTATTTTAATTTATCAAATTTTTAGGGATGAGTATTCGATTAATTCAATATATAAATTAATTGAATCAATTGAAAATTGATTTAATGTTGACTAACTTAATCTAATCAAAGTTTTATTAAAATTTAATTAATTAAATTAAATTAAAAATATATTATATTGATTAACAACGAATTAACTAAATTTATTTAAAAATAATAAAAAATATATATATAATTAACCGGATGTACTAATTTTTGCGCCTGCATTGGTTTGGCCGAACTCCAACTAACAACTAACTTCTCCCTTTACAACATGAGGCCATGTAACTTTAATTAGGCCGAAATCCTTTTACAAAATGAGCCAACGTAAAAAGCTATAGCTTGTTGAGAGTGGGATTTGAACCCACGCCCTTTCGGACCAGAACCTTAATCTGGCGCCTTAGACCAACTCGGCCATCTCAACAATTTTATATTAAGGCGGTTTTTATTTATTAGTGAATATATTAGTTCCTGTAACACCGCTGTGCTCAGTGAAATATCTATCATCATTTACCTATCTATATCTTATTGTTACTTATACAGTATACTGTACCATTTGAAGAGAGCGATATCAACTTTTTTGCCCCAAAACTGAAATTGATTTTCGAATTTATTTGATTTTCACTAGATTGACTTAAAGTTCAGTTTAATTTAAAGTCGAACAGGTTACTAAATTTTTTTTTTTATAGTTTAGTTATTGCACACCAAGCCAATTTGTTTTTCAAATTAGTATATGCTATAATTTACTTAATTTATTATATTATATTTACATGTATATGCTATAATTTACTCTCTAAAATTTATAATTAGTGAATCTATCTAAACCAAACAAAGGGTTTTGGGTTTGGCTTCAATTGGTTTACTGGTTTTTTTAAGATTGCTAAGATCTTAGAAAAATAATATGGAAAATGTTGATTTAATCTAATTTAATTTGAGGCGAATGCACACTCTTTTACTTTTAAAATGATAATGTTTGGTGTCTCAAATGATTGTTATTAGCGTTTGAAGAATTAATTTCAACAAGTTACATCAATTTATCTAATTAAATTAAAAAACTTAATAATAAAATTAAGAATTAATTTATACAAGATCGGAGGTATAACAAAAATTATTATTATTTTAATCCCCTGAGGCGAAGTCAGATTTCTTAAAATTAAGGCTAAGTGAAAGTTTTCTTTCATTTTTTTTTGCCTTAGTTTTTTTGGAGCCTGCGAACGGACACAAGCATGGCGTCGTCATCCGATTCGTCCCAGCCCAAGAGAGGCGACGGCGACGGCAGCAGTCCCTTACACCCAGAGCTGCTCCAGTTCTGCAGTAGAGCTCAAACTCTGATTTCCGAGCTCTTCCTTCTCTCGGATCGAATACCCTCCGAGTTCCTCGATCGTCGCTTCGATCCCGTCCTTTTCGATCTCAGGTGCGCCGGTCGTGACCTAGTGTACCAGATTATTGTAGCGGAAATTTATTTTTGTAGTTGGTCAGGTAAATGTACGTCGTTGTTTGGTTGGTGTTGGATTTGAGTTCATAATTCTTCTTTGTCTGTGATCTATCTATACTGGATAAATCGTCCCAGCTACCTTCGATTGCTTTATCGACTTCTTGTAGACGTATAATCATATTTAACTTATCTTCCGAAGAAGCATTTGTTTTGATCATTTTGAGTCCTATTCCTTTTTGACTAAGCTTCACCATGCTCCAGTATGATTGATATATATGTCCAGCTGCTTCGTAGTTGTTATACTTTCTGTTTTCAGGTACTTCGACTCTCCTGGTGCATTCGAGTCAAGGATTGAGGGAAATGCTGTACTAGAAGCACTCGAAGACCAAGTTCGCGAATCCTGTTCAGAATTCTTGAAAAGATTCTTTCTTTTGGCAAATGGCGCGGTCCTGTATTATTTGGAGCTCCTTAGGTACCTGAATTCCATGCAGGTAAGGTCAATAGTACTGATCCGATAATGCCAAAGCTCATGTACTTCTCTTTCTCTCGTCATTTTCTCCCCACTGTCTGTTACCCTAAGTCGACTGTAGTTTTTGACAATGTAAAATCTTCCTGTAAGACAATGTTTTATGTGTTATGGAGACATATTGTGATGTTTCGAGATCACAGTACTGATGGCTTTGTTATTGCTGGCCCTTTTTTAGTTTTTAGTTGTTCTAAATTGATCCTGTTACAAATTATGATAAGCATGATTTTTTTAGAACTAGTGGCAGCAATACCCACCAGATTCAGTGTAAGTAGAAAAAGAGTGCTAAAATAAGAAGGGAAAAGGACATGTGGATTGCAGGTGGAAAGGAAATAGATGAGTAGTGCAAAAAGTCAACATGGGAAATAACAGTAAGAAGCAACCTAATTCACAGTACAGTTTTAATTGACGATGCTTTTGCATCCTTTAGCTGCTTACCTAATGATGCTTTTGCAAACCAATGATTGTGAAAAACTAATTTGTTTAGAATAAACTTAGCGATTATGTCATTGTTTTCTAGGGTAGACAATTTAGTTTATCTGCTTGCCAAACGATTCCAAACTGAACTGAACTTTTAAGCCTTTAGGTAGTCTTGAACCGAAACACATTATTCCAAATCAACAAATCAGTTTGGTTTAATTTAAACAGAAAAATAAATAACTTCTTTTTAACTTCTAATACTTAATAATCCATCAAATAATAAATTCAAATTTATTAACTTGATAAATATATGTATACACATGTATATGTATGTGCATATATAGATACATTAGTGCCATCATATATAGATACATTAGAACATAACCTTACTGGTTTGGTTTTATGGATTTACTATGATCCAAACCCAAACCCAAACTGAACTGAAACTAAATTATTTTGCTAATATCCAACTGAAACAGAACTGATACACATAAACTTTTTTCAGTTTGATTTTCGTTTGGTTTGAATTTTTTTTGGTTTTTGTTTATAGATGGCCATCCCTATTGTTTGCTGAACTATGCTTTGCAGAATAAGATTTCTGTAGAGGATCACAAACTCAACTGGTCCATTTTTTCGTAGCTCAGTTCTTATGACCACTCAGTGTATTTTCTGCATAAAATCCAATATGCACTGCCTTATCACTTTATCTGCTATTTTGCTTCATGGTCTTGTTTTTAATAGGTTTCGTTGAAGTAAACAGATAAGAACACAGATTTTTTTTTTTCTGAGTTTTACTTCTCTGTTCTTCCCTAAGGCTGCTAAGAATGGTGTTTTGCACAGGAAGGGTTATCTTTGCAGTGTACTCTAGAGAATGTGCTCGATGATGAATGTAGCAGGCAGCTATTAACAGAATCCATACAGCTCTTTGGATGCTTCCTACTATTGGTGGAACACCGAATTGGTGGTTTATTAAGGGAGAAACTTCTGGTCACTCATTTACGCTTCAGTCTCTGCTTCAATTCTCCTAACATAAAGCACATATGCTCATTTTGCCGTATGCATCGAGCTGCATCTGACATGAAGTATGAAGTTAATCCATTTTCTTTAAGGTCAACAATGATTTACATAGAGAATCCTGAAGATATTTTGGCAAGATTTCCTTTTCCTAAGTTAGTGGTTGATGCTATCATCTGTGCTCTACGGAATGCTGACATATACGATCAAATACGCCACTATCCAGATCCACAACATCGTTCAATGGCACTGTCATTACAGGGCAGATGCATGTATGTTCTACTGTTTTATTCACCTGAGTTTCTGCATGATGGTTTTATCATGCGAGAAATTGTTGATCGGTTTTTCAAAGACCATTGGGTGGTTCCTTTGTTTTTGCACCATGCGGTGGATCTGTTTGTTTCATGGGATGCCTTTAAAGAAGCAAAGTCATCATTATCCTCTTGTCATTCTCCCACATTAGTACGTGACTGCTGCCAAAATCACTGGAAGAAGGTTGGACTCTGCACTTTTATCTCTTAGAAGTTTGAGACCTAGTTGTTTGCTACATTTCTGATCAAGGAACATATATTTGGCTATCCTTCATTTGTAACACGTGTATTTTTTTCCTTAGAGCAGCTATTATAAATGATCCAAATTTTGATGGTAGAGGTTGTTGGACCGGGTAGGCCGGCTGGAGAGGGTTGAGTTGCCTGAAACACTAAAACAATACCTTCTCGATCTTTGGACTCAGATTAGTAACAATAGCAAATAAAATTAAGCAATAAAAAATTAAAGAAAGAGGCACCGGAATTTACTTAGTTACAACCTAGGTGGTTGTTAATCCAAGACAAATGAACACACTAAGAATCTCCTTCAATGAAGGCGGAAAAACCTCTTACACTCGTTAATAGCTCAGACTATTGCTAGGAAATTGAATACAGAAGTTGTTGTAATATTTCCTAGCTCTAGGGGCCTTTTTATAGCTCCTGAAAATTCTATCTGCAGGCTGAAGGCGACTTCCATAAGGCTGGAAGGCGTTTCCAGGGAGGCAAAGGATAAAACTTTATCCTTTCCGCTAACGGCCAGATCGCTTGGTCGAAGGCGCCTTTTATGGCTATGGAAGAC
>JBBMJZ010193287.1:0-11330 GCA_037833815.1 Zingiber zerumbet
GATAAAATTTTATCCATCTCTAAGCACCTGGAACCCTTTCAAGCACCCCAATCGGGGTTATAAATATATCTCTGATCTCAAAAGCTAAATACAACACTTATAAACTATTCCATCTGAGTTTAGCTTTGTAATTGTGAGTTTTGACTGTTGTAAGAGGCTTCTCCGCCTAAAGGAAACTTTAGTGGGCTTTTCAACATCTTGGATTAACAATCCCCTCATTACAAACCAAGTAAATTTCTATGCCTCTTTCTCTTTTTACTTAGTTTTTTAATTCATTTTATACAAATGTTTATTTTAATCATGCTATAAAGTTTGAGAAAGGTTTTATTTGTTTTATTTTAAACAGAGAAATTTACCCCCTCTTTGCGGGTTGCAAGGGACCAACAAGTGGTATCAGAGTTAGGATGCTTCAAGAGGACTAACTGTCGATTGAAGCACAAGAGATGGCCGGACCAAGCATTTACCTACCAAAGTTCGAGGGGTAATTCGTGAACTAGAAGAAAAAGATGGAGGTATTCTTTAAGGCAGATTTTGATTTATTACTAATTATGAAATTTAATTTTGTAGCACCAAAGGGCAAAGAAGAATACCAATGGATGAAAAAGGAGTAAGCCGAGTTTGTGGCAAACGACAAAGTAGAGTTTCATCTGCTTAGTGTTTACCACCTCAAGAAGCCAACTGAATCGGAGCCTACGAGTCAGTCAAGGAGCTCTGAGAGAAATTCCTAGAAATTCATGAAGGGACCTCAGAGGTAAAACTAGCAAGACGAAATCTGCTCTGGAACTAGATCAGCAACCTTCGATTAGAAGAAGGTGAAAATGTTGCACACTTTCACTCAAGGATCAAGGAACTCATCACCAGACTCACAAATTTCAAAGAGAAGGTAACCAACTGAGATTCACTAAGGTGCCCACTTAACGCCTTTCCTAGGACTTCTGAATAGGTATCCTTAGTAAATGCATATTACATCTCTAAGGATTTAGAGGTAAGTACTTTAGAAGAGTTATTTTCTATATTTGAAGTTCATTAAACTAGATGTGCAGATTTGAAGAAGGAGCACAAGCACAACATTACCTTAAAGGCAAAAATGGATGAACCAAAATTCGAAATGTCCCTCGACAATGATGAAACGACATTCATGGTAAGAAAATTCAAAAAGTTGTTTAAAACTAATAAGTTTAGTCAAGTGCAGGATAAAAAAAGAAGAAAGATAAGATGTTTCCACTGCAATAAAGGGCATATCAAGGATAACTGCTAAAAACTAAAGAAAAAAAACAAGGACAAGGAAAAAAGACAAAAAGGCAACCCAGGTGATTCAGAAAAGGCACAAGAACCTAAAGGCGACATGGGACAAAACTTCATCAAAATCAGAAATTGAAGCCTGCGCCGGACTTGCACTGATGGCATGTCACGAAGAATGTGATGAAGCAAGCTCATCAGAAATGAGTATTGAGAATATCGATAAAGGGGGAGCAACGTCAGAAGAAAGCAACTCTATAGGGGGCATCAGAAAACGATAAGGTAAGTCAGGTACGACCTCTACCTCCTTACCAGTTATTTAAATTTATAAAATGTTGTCAAAAAATGCCTGTAAATTAGAAATTAAAAATAGAAAATACAAAAATAAAATTGATGAATTTAAACTAACCTTAGTAACATCCTGTCGATCAGAAGATTTCGACAAGATAAAAATTAAAAATGAAAAGCTGAAAATAGAAATAGATAATTTAAAAAATTTTACATGCTCATATGTTCAACCATCTCAAAATTATTCAGGACTTAATTGTCATTATAGATATCATAAGAACCAAATCAAAAAACTAGCACCAAAATATATTCTAAAAAAATTTCTTATTAATCCGGTAGAAAGGAATCTATTTTAGATTCCAAAATCATTCTTGGATTGAATTTTTATGCATATCTTACATTTGAATTGATTTAATATTTTTATTGCTTATAATTTGCTAAATAATTTTTTCATATAATTTCTGTTTGAAATAAATTTGACCCTAATTTTTTTTTTGAGAAAGAAGAATTCAATACTCATTTATCGAAAAAATCTCAATTTTTTGACCATTGTATTATTTTTCTATGAATTTTTTTTAACAAAATATAAAATTATTAACTTAAAATTATTTCACAAAGTTATCCTTGCTAACTTTATTTTCCTGTGAAACTGTATCATTTTCTCTATCTAAGAATGTGTTTTTAAAATTTTTTGATTGTTGGTGAATTTTATATAAATTAGTTATGTAAATATAAATTTTTAATATTAAAAATTTTCAAAATTGCAATTCTTAAAAATTTATTTTTTTTATAAGAATTCAAGATCTATTACATTTTTTTAAAAATTTATCATGATTTTTTGAACATGGAAAGTATTTTTAAACATTTTTTTTTCAAAAATTTTATTTTTTTTAGAAAATAATTTTTTTTAATGCTTATTTTTAATCCATAACTTCGTGAAAATTTATTCACAGCTTTGGATATTTTTACCCCTATATATTTTTTTGTCACTATAAATATATAGTCCAACCAAATATTTTCTTGATCTGAAAAATCATATTCTCTAACTTGTTTTATAGAAACTAGAATTTACAAAGAACCTGAATGCAATGAAATTGTCATTGTTCTTTATGTAGTACTCTTGATCCGGTGATCCCTCTGAAAGAAGAAGGAGAGCAAAGGGAGATGGTTTTCCATAGAAATTAGGACGATGGTCTGAAAACTCTTTACTAATGGGGAGCAAAGAGAATAGTTAGATGCCCTAATCCAACGGAGACCAAACCAAGTATATACTATGGACCTGCATTCGTTATCGACTCAGAGTGAATAACGGTATGGGTTATAGATTCTACACATATAATCCACATCTAATAATCACAATCCCAATAAACTTAAGTTAGATTACTCAATGGGTTTGGTATCTTTAATGATATATATCCACATGTCAAAATTACAAGTAAGTCCGCCTAAAAGAGATTAAATCCAACATCTTGCACTTCCCTTTTACAAGGTGAAGACTTGAAACATTAAAGGAGAGCACAATTACAAGAATAGAAAGATTGAGAGCTTTTGAGTGCTTAGAAAAATAAGAATTCAATTCCCATATATTTCTTAACTGTAACTTTCTTTTTTCTTCTCGAAATAAACCTTTTAGACAAGCAATTGATTAAGACGATCAATCCAGCCTCACAAAAATTTTCCACTAAAAATTTTCCACTAGCCATTAGAATAAATCGGGAGGCATGCACTCTTGATGGTCTATCCAGATGAC
This sequence comes from Zingiber zerumbet, assembly GCA_037833815.1. NCBI lineage: Eukaryota > Viridiplantae > Streptophyta > Magnoliopsida > Zingiberales > Zingiberaceae > Zingiber > Zingiber zerumbet. The sequence goes on from JBBMJZ010193287.1 coordinate 3,278, forward strand.
CCGCTTTCTCAAGCCAACTATCATTTAGAGGGAAAATCCCTTACAATAAGTTGTAGCGGAGTCTGATCCTGAGATTCTTAGGATTTGCACTTGGAGGTCTAACTATTGCGTCGTAGCCTCGGGGGCTCATTGGAGTTTGTTTGATAATTATAAAGATGGGTTGTACAAAATTATAATATATAATAATTATTTTTATCACTTAATATATGACTCCTCAAATAATTATTTTAATCACTTAGTACATGATCCTCCCAATCTAAAATCCTGAATCCACCCCTGGTTATACTAACACAATCTTTCTAACCACTTCTAACTTAAGTTGACACTTGTCTTTATTCCCCAAGTCCTAGCACTTCCTTTTGACCTTGAAGCCAAGAGGTTTACCAGGTCTCCAAGACTTATTTGAAGAGAAGCTCCTCCTTCTTTACTCGGCATCATTATGCCTTTGCAATCAATGCATCCTTCGCATTAGGATAATTTATTCATAATCATCCCTTGCTTTTGGGCATAACTTCATGCTTTGCTAAGGATACTCACATCTTATTGGCGTATACAAAAGTTTAAGAAGTTGTGGTTATTATAGCAATTGTTCTCATAAGGAAAGTGGTAGAAAGTGTACATGTGAATTCCAGTTAGACAAAATTCATTATCCACCACATATCACATAGCATGGGATAAGAAAAATGAGTCAGGCAAGCATATGTTGTGTTGGCACTCTCAAGTGTGTCAATCAGGGGAGGCAGCTTTTCAAATGCTTGACCAATTTGCAGAGAAGTTTGTGGCAAATGGATGAATTGGTGGAACCACCACCACCACCCCTCTCCTCGAAGAGGATAGGGATGAGCCGAAAGCATTCATGGCGAAAGATGACCGGAAAGGGGGACACCAACAAACACTCGGACACTCGGTGGTGGCAGATTGTAATGCTCTGCTTTTGGGTGCGCTGGCATCATGTCTCATGCACAAGTCAAAAAAAGACAGAGGCTATATGCTTCTTCCATGTGATGTCTCAACCTTCTCCCAAATTGGCTTGCCCACTCAAAGTCAGTCATCTCTCCTTTTTGTGCCTGCATTTGTACTGAAAAATAGTTTTACATCTTTGAATGCTAAAAGCATCTTTGTATAGTATAGTGTTTCATCTGATGCATTCTGAGGATCTCTTCAGATAGTGCATTTTGTTTTTTTTTTTCATAATCCATCATGTGTGTAGGCCTTCATGGAAAGTCTGGCCCCACATAGATTTTTCATCCGATTGGAGCCTTGCAATGCGCATGGGAATTAAACTGGTTGGGCACCTTGACCGGAGGCCTAGTGGAAACCTCTTCTGATCATATATTTCAATTAATGGCCAAGTTGCAAATGGTGTTATGGGCATTTATGAAGTTGATTTTGAATACGGCTCACAAAGCACATTCTCATGATTACACAAATTAATCACAAAGTTACTGAGGCAGAAATAATAATATTTGTTCACATGTATTTTTACAAAATGAGGTCAATAGAAAGTGAATCATCACGCATACCAAGAGATCTAAATATACATGCGAGGAATAATATTTTGAAATTAATATTTTAAAATTATTCAAAATGGATTAAAAAAAAATGTCTGAGCCCAGGTTCGAACTGGGGACCTCTAGTGTGTGAGACTAGCGTGATAACCAACTACACCACCCAGACTTCTTGTCACATTAAATAGATTTAACTTATTATATGATATAATCACCATTTTTATGAAATTATGTAATTGTCTATATAAAAAATTGAATGTCTGAGCCCAGGTTCGAACTGGGGACCTCTAGTGTGTGAGACTAGCGTGATAACCGACTACACCACCCAGACATACTGCTACATTTGGATAAATATATTTTAATTTATTATATATGTGATCTGTCTATAATATAATACATGTCAGCTATATTATCGTTATAATTATGGGAAATGTTATACAGACCTGAAGAAAAGCAGAAACTAAAACAAATCTTTAATCAAAGATTGAGATTTTTATTCGTATAATATATAACATTATTGAAAAAAGGGAGAATACCTCATTATCAAAATAATAAAGAAAAACAACGAGAACAACAAAAACAATGATTAAGTTTGATTTGAACATTTGTAGTGGAATGTTGTAACATTTTACTGACAGAAAGCAGGAGCTAAGACTCGCTAGTCGCTTTCGCTTCCTTGTACAAACAAGAGTTGTATCGATCATAAGATTTTGTTCTTTTGCGTTATTCCGATATACTAGCTCTTTCTGTTTCTTTGGTTCATGCAAAAAACAAAAAAATAATAAAAAAAAATAATTAAGAAGACAAGTGCTACAACAAGCTGTAAACAACATCAAAATAGACAAGGAAAATTTATAAATTCTTTTGGCAACTAGTATAGACTGTGTAATTCCTTATTTTTGTTTCCTTAAGCTTCAAGTGTAGACGACCTCTCGTATGTATCGTTCGTTATTGGGCACCACATCAGCAAGAGAGCTCCTCCCTGTGCAATAGAGCTCCTCCCTATTTCCATAGCACATTACTTGAGCGAATGCACGATACCATATAACTTCTACTTTATGCAAAACGTTTTCAATAAAGTTCATGATAAATAAAATAATAGCGACTCATTTGAATGGCTTAAAATCTCCAACAGTGAAAATAATGAAACAAAAATACCAAATATGCTGGATAGAAACTCTAGCTACTTTTGCAGTCATTATCATTGGTATAATAATAATAATAAATAAATGATGAACCAAGTAACATTAAACTCTTATGAAAATTTTCTACCAGTAACTAGAATAAAATGAAAAATGCTCGCGACGAATGACCCAAGAACCCAACATCCCATGATTGCACATCCCATTTGAGGAAAAATCCTTATAAATACATCGTAATTGAGAATTGAACTATAAATACTTGGATAACAATTTGACGCCCTTCCATATAACATCTTGTCTTGGTGGTGAGCGGTCAACTCATCTATGGCTTGGCAAATCTAGATGATCGGGTTAGCAACCCAAATTATTATGATTCTTTTATTAGTCAATTATGCATCCTTTGAGGAGTCGATAACTCTTTAATCTGTTAATGTACTCCATGTAGCCGAGGGACCTTTTATGGTAGTTAGCCATTCTTTAATTACTTGATGCACCTCTACTAGTAGTTGACGACTCTTTAATCACTCGAGGAACCCTTTTAGGTTAGTTGTTTCTATCTTGTATTGACAACATAATAATATTGTCAAGTTTTAGTTAATTGAAAGAAGCATAATGAATTCAAAAACTGAACCTGTTCATGAGCAAGTAGACTAAAAATGCTGTAACATGATACAATTGAACACAGTACACAAGAAAATTTCATAAACAAAATCTCACATTTGTATGCCTATAAAATATGAATCAAAATAAACATCATCGACATTGCTGCATGCTACTTGAGAGGCGTGACTTTAAAGTGGAATAGAAAAGGCCAGAATTGGTTCACTATTTAAAAAAAAAAAAAAATACAAAATGACTTAACAGACAGCAACTAAAAGTAAAATATGATAGCAGCATTCGTTACCTTTATAAATTGGCCGCACAAAGAACACAGAATGAGTCTAAGAAGGAAAAGGAGGCGAATGAAAATTGATTTCAAATACAAATTATAAGTTCATATACAGAATAGAGAAAATGAGGCAGTCTTGTACACTCTGTGATGCACACGTTTAACTATGCTGCTATCCTACTATTTGCACGATGTGTATCCTATCACTTGGTTGTTGTCTGATTGAAAACAACCAGAGCTCAAAAAACACATGAATAAAAGTAGTCATGATTTGAGTAGGCCGTCGCCTTCCCAGCCAAGACGAAGCATATGATCCACTACCTTCAAACTCAGCTGAAAAAATAGATAGAAGTCTTGAGAATGCATATCCCAGTTAATACAAAAGAAGCAACACCAAAGTACATTTTTAATTTTCACTTTTATCTGTTTTTACGACTGTACTGCAATTCAACACAAACCAATGGATATGCGTAGTTTAATTCTAAAGGGAGATTTGTGACACTGTTTTCTCCTAGAGCTTACCAAATTATCAACCATAAGTGAGGAAAACAGAATCTTAAAAATAAAAAATTTTTAAAAAATTTAAATTTACTGAGTAGGAAACTAAATGTAGTTGAATTGTAAAGCTTACAGCAGGATCTGTGAAAATTATAAGTTGTTTGTCCCCTGTTGATACTAAAAGATTAGTACTGTCCTTGTCTAGACCTATGCAAGAAATGTCTTGATTTCTTTCCATAACTAACGAATGGAAAACCTGCAATGAGAAATTATAAGATTATGGCAAATTCAATAGAATAAGAACATGAAAAATGTTCAAAATTTACCTTCAGGGTATGCAAATTCAAGAAAGCAATCGAAGGCACAGGAATTGTTATACTCTCTCTGGATGTAGCAATTTCGTCGCTCCTATCTGGCTCCATGCTACTATTTTCAGGAATAAAGTCTTTATTTATCTGATCAGCGCTTGATGCTGTCCCAATTAAAGCATTCTCCCCATCTGCAGAAATGTGAATGCAACTAATACTGCCAGAGAAGGGTGATACGAGAGCCGTAGCAATTGGAATCCCATTGACTGTAAAGGTGGAGAGCCTTTTGTTGAATTTGTTCCAAATCAGCAATACTCCTAGAGATGAGAGGCAAACAATATGTGCCTGAATATCTAAGTTCTTTATCAAATGCCCTCTCCTCAATGAGTGTAGGATAACACCAGAAGCATTTGAGCAGGAAGCAACAACACCTAGGTCAGAACAAACAGAACATGAGATTATTTCTCCAAGATGGCCCCTTAGTACATGCATGATGCCTTCGATCCGCCGCCTTCTATTGGTATCAGTGGTACCATGCAGATCACTACCACTTGTAGAACTCACTGGTGCTGAGGTAGATTCTGAGGCATTCTTCACATTTGATGGGGAAACACGGTGAATTCTCCAAACAATAACAGTTGTGTCACGAGATCCTGTGACAAGATAATTGCTGTCTTTGGATAGAGTAAGACAAGTCACAGGTGCACAATGTCCAGTAGCGGTTTCAATGGTTTTTGCTCCATCAGAAGAGATCAACTTGATGGAGTTGTCAGCATGCCCACCTATATCAGAGTGATTAATTAAAATTCTAAAAACACCATCCAACAAATCAAGAGAACACATGAAGGAGATGCTAGACTGAAAATCAATAGTAGCTAATTCACTGTGAGAACTCCAAAATAGGAGCTTTGTAACTTAGTCCAAACTAACAAAAATCAGATTCAAGGGTTTCTGCTGGAATGTAAGTTTCAATAATGACTGAGAAATCTATGATTAGGAGTAGAAAACAATCGGTAAGTTTAGTGTAACAGAGTTAATAGAACTCTAGAGGTCTCGTAAAAAAGTCCAACAAAGTAGATCCATTTACCATTTATATTTAGTAGTGCAAACTAACTCTATTCAGGTAGCATTGACAATTGAAAACTATCGAATGTCTCACCATTTAACTATCTTGCAACATAAATTGTCTAGCAAAAATTTATGAAACAAGACCACCCACCAGTGAATATCTCTTTGTCACATGTCACCGCAACAATTTCTGAACTTCGGATTCCAGATGCAGGAAAAGCTAATGCCTGAGGATATTGCCAGTCATCTGAACTGTATCCACCTTGTCCTTTGAACATGCGCATGAGTGAACCACCACTGGTTAAATTAGCACCAAATTTACTGTGTTGAAACAGGAAAGGTGTTCCTTGGCCGTCTGGGGTATTTGGCTGCCACTTGTGGAGTGCCACATGTGCTGAAGGAGCATTCATATCCACAACAACAATAGAATCATGAGTTGCAAAAATGGCACCAGCTGGCAAGTTGCAACGATCTGGATTTGGAACTGTGTAAGGCTTAATCCCAGCTGGATTCCGATAAATGGTCTGTAAAAGATATAGAAACTGAAGGATTAGATGTATGCAGATTAATGGTAATCAATGTTAAAAAAAAAAATTCATCATGAAAACAAATAGATGGGCCTACAGTCTTAATCCCTCATTTAACAAGAACTGGTGTTGTTCAGCTTTATGTATTATGTTACATACATAGGTAAATTGGTGTTGTTTATAGCATCAAACAATCTGCCAAAGAAAGAGAGACAACTCGTACAATTAAAAACAATGCCTAGATGGCATTTTTACTGCAGTAGATTTTATGCAGCTTAAGAGAAAACCATGTTTCATCCTCATTTTGGTCCTATACCTACATATTCTCCTGAAGGTTCTTCTAACATACTGCATTAAATAGGCTAACAAGTTAACAAGATACCTGAGTACGATGCCCATGTATGATAATTTCCAATCTGAGGAAAATATAGAGTTTCGCAGCAGAATAATTTATCGTGTATAATGCAAGCACAAGGAGGTTCTAAATTATGACTTTTGACACACTGAAATCCTGAAGGGATGAGCCACACGCATACAGTTGTAGCAAAAAGTAATTACGCTCGCCCCATGCATCCCTCACAGCCCATCCCCAGGTTATGTGAAGGGAGGTAAATCACGGAGTCAATTTATAGCCGACCACCAAGTGGCTAGACACACAGATACAGTTGATTGATAGTTTAGTAGGAATCGATTCCAAATGGGTTGGAAATTATTAAGAACTGAGACATCCAGAAGCACATAACAAGCTTTTGTTGCTTCTAAAGTAACAAACTACATCTACAGTCAGTCAGGGTGAAATGGGAAACTAGAAAATCTAAAACTATCCTGTAATAGTAGAATCACCCTTCCAATGATATGAAAAATGGATATTGCATTAGACAAAAATTTCATCTATACCAAGTTAGTCTCACTAATTATTGGAAAGGGATTTATAGTCATAGATGAGTACCACTATTAATTTGAGGTTTAGCATTGACTAATAATTGTTCCTAAGGAATAACTGGTTAGTACCTTATGTAAATCATTATTAAGTTATTATTATTATCACAACAAAAAATCTTAGGTATGGTTACATATTTGGAAAAGGATGCCTGTATAACGGTGGAATCATCATTTAGTTTCACATGCCACTAATTATGGAGCATTTTGAGGTATGAGTTGAACTTTGAATGTAATAAGGACATCAAACTTTAAGGGGGTGGGTGGGTGGGGGGAGATAACTATAAAGTGGGAGTTGTAATAGTTTGATATAGAGTGATGCGGGCTAATGAAGAGACTTTTTTTATGGTTAGATGACATGGAGAAATGTGGGTTAATGAAGCAAAGCAGTTTTTCAGATTTACATAAGTGAATTAATATTAACTCGTGCTTAAACATTCTTAGTCTTCTCATAACAAAAAATCCAAAAAATCAGAAACCCTAGTTATGTGGGCAATATCAGGGGAAAATACATTATTATGCCCCTCTTGTTTCCGGTTTTTCCCACTTATGTCTCTAAAACGTTTTCGTTCCCATTTATATCCCTCCTCTTTTATTTTTATTCCAGATAATATCCCTACCATTAATTGCTTAGTAAATATTAGACAGAAGTGACATGTGATGTGCACGTGACAGGTATCTCTTCAACCTCCCGCTTTCCAATCTCTCGAGCAGCTTCTTTGAGGCTGCAACGTAGCTTCTTGAGGTAGCCAATGACTCCATAGGAGATCATCACTTTCCTGCACCTTCTTGCTCAAAGAAAGCACCATGAGGCACACGACGGCGTGCTTCTTCGCCGTGTTTTGGGGGCTTGGATCGAGCAATTGGACTAGATTGGGAATGCATTTATCTTCCTTGATCTCGTTGCCATTTCACGGGCAGGCGATCAAGCTTGTGATCGCCTGTGCTACGATTTCCCGGGAAGAATTGCTCTTTGCTTCGAGCATGTTTCTCATAGATGGCAAGCAACCAGATTCTCCGACGAGTTTTTGATCTTCGGGGAACAAGAGATCTTGCACACGACGGCGGTGGTGGTTTGTTGAGCCAAAGATCCAATTTTTAGCAAGTTTGTCAGCTAAGGGAGGAGACTAAGCGAAATGAGGCTCTCCATGGAGACAGATCCAACAAGGTTCTT
>JBBMJZ010193592.1:0-20021 GCA_037833815.1 Zingiber zerumbet
ATGGAAGACCACCACCTATACTATCAAGAGACATGGTGATAGGAGTCCCCTAAGGATGGTCTAGTGGCTAGCGCATAGAGTGTTACCATCATGAGGTCTGGGGTTCGAATCTCGGCAAAGCCGAGGTAAATGCCTCTCTTATGTGCTAGTCACTATTCCAAAGGCTAGTAGCCACCCATGATTTACCTCCTCCGTGTTGGCCCTGGGACGAGTTGGCGGGGGCGTTGGGGCGAGCGTATTCACCTTTTGCCACCATAAATGAGAGTTTCCTAACTTAAATCCTACATTTTCCCTTTTGACACATCAAAAATCTTCTCCCAAGATTCATTCCTCATATCACAATGAAGGTTCCCAACTTTCAATTGTTTTCAATACTTAACCTTGAGCATACATCCATTTATAAATCTCCTTTCATATCCAAATCATGCCTTTAAGGGTTACTTTCCTTCAAAGTATGCTTCAACTTCTATTATTGCATCAACAATGATTTTGGAGTTCTTAATCTTTAGAAAATCCCAAAATTGAAGTTATGAGGTTAAAAATTCAACGTTTAATCTAAACCTCCTTGACTCTAAATTTGTCCCCTTTAACCCTTCCTTTCTTATTTTAATCCAAAAAATTACCCTTAAACTGTCCACGCATTTTATAGGGTTAGGAATAAATAAATTAGCTAAACATGGCTTAATCTACCGTTGAAATCAGCAACTCCCAATCAATTAATATCAGTTATCAATCGATTCTGGTTTGTGCCAATCGATTGCCAGCTCTGCTAATCGATTATAGTACACACCAATCGATTGACAACAGTGCCCTGATTTTTGACTGAAATTCAGAAATGCATAAATAATTCTACGATATTCGAAAAATCACAAAATTTCTTGTAGACATTACTAAGGGAAAAATAGTTTTCTATGAAAATATACCCCATTTTTAAAGAATGATTCAAAATTGGAAACCATTGAAAATTTTAACGTTTCACTTTAACTTTGTATCTAACTAATCAATAGTGATTCCTATCAATAAATAAACTTCTCCAAGGTTTTCCAAAATGATTTTCAAAAATAATTTTCAACCACGATCTTTGAGCTAAATGTACATGACTTGCACATCTGCTTCATAAAATATATGTGTTTTGATGAAACTAAAACACTAAATCAACATAGGTTTATTCATCTTCTTAACATCTCACTTGTATCTAATTTTTTAATACACATACAAGTGATCTTATGGTCTTGTGAGATGTAAACATTAGTTTTCCCTAAACTAATGGATTATACATCGCTAACTAGACAATTTTAACTTTGATCATTCTATCTAAAATATAAATTAATGCCATTGTCCTTAATTACAAAGAATTAAAAACAATGCATGACAATAACTATAACATACATCATAATGCATACTTTTAAAAGAAAGATCATTATAAATAATGATAAATGTATGACATGATATATAGTATTTTTCATAATAATATAAATATAATATATGATGTCGTGGCATGTGATAGGGCATGCAATCATGGTATTTATGGCTCATAAGAAAATTATTTAGATTTTCTATCTAAGTATTATCAATTGATTGCTAAGCCAAAATAGGCATAAGTTGCCCTATCTCTCTAGAAAATACCAAAAATCCCAACTTGACATTCTTTTGAATTTTATCATATTTTTATGTCAATTTGATTATGCTCAAAACTTCAAGTTTCTTATTGGCACATTTCAAGCTCCTTAAGAGTGAAGATTAACTTCTCATTTTAAAGATGTCATAATGCCCTAAAATGCTAATTTCATCGTGGTTGTGTTAACTACCCTTCCAATTAGAGTTGACACACTCTAAACCTATTTAGTGTGAAACAATCACACTCTTAGAAATCCAATACCTATTGGTGCTTCTTGGGTGCACTAGATACTGAATAACTTCCATACCTTCCTAATGACTTTCTAGGCTTCTTAGAAGCCTTAGTCATACTAGTCTCCTCAAGGTTAACTCTTGACTCCCAAACCTAGGGTTAGTTTTATAGCTATATAGAATTCTATGGTATGAGGACACATTGTCTTCGGACTTAGGTTTGTATCCCAAACCTTGTCTTCCTAACCTTAAGTTTTGCTTCTTAAACCCTTTGACATTATTTATCATTTTCTTTAGGGTCTTCTTTAATTTTTCAAGTCTTAACCTCAAGATATGATTTTCAAACCTTAAGTCCTCAAACTTTGATTTTTCTTTTTCTAGGCATGGGTCTAACTTCTTTATGGTTTTTGCCTAGATTGTTTTCTAGTATGATACGATTTATAATTCTCCTTAGAAATATTATGCTTCCTATTTTCATGATAAAATTCACTAAAATCATAAAATTTAAGTCTAGCATGCTTATTATCTTGAAATAGAGAAACCATTAACTAGTGGTACCTTAGATTTGTTCTTAGAAGCCCCCTCTGGATTTGAGCTTCCTCCCTTGTCTCTTCTTTAATGTCTCCCTGGACATTGGTATTGATAATGCCCCTTTTGATTGCACAAGAAACACACTGTATGCTCCTTGCCCCTTCGTATCAAGGTTCTAGCATCCCTTGATTTTTCCTAGACCTTGGGTGCCACTTGAACCTTCTTCTCGGTCAATTTTGGACACTTGCTTTTATAGTGTCTTTTCTCCTTACACTCGAAACAAATGATGTGATCTTTATTCTTAGCAATTGAAATTGTTATATCTTTGCTTGTAGCGGCGGCAAATGATCCTTCCTTATTGGTTCTGGACGTTGACGGTTCTTCTTGTCTAGTGTCAATGATCTCTCCCCCACAATCCTTGAGGTTGTTGCTTCTTCAATTTCCTCGGATGTTGAACACCTCTCAATTTGCGAATTCTCATGTTCTTGAATCAAAGAGTTCACCTCGTTGAATTTTTTTTCACTTTGTGTTGAGGATGGATCTTCATGAAGCTTGACCAATTTTCTCCATAACTCACTTGCATGCTCATAGCTACCTATTTTGCACAAAATATTGTTAGGCAATAAATTAACTAAAATTTTGGTTACCTTATCATTTGCCTCGGATCTCTTCACTTGTGCCTTAGTTCATTTCTCTTCTTGAGGAGTTTCCCTTTGCTATCCATGGGGGTTTCAAATATCTCCATTAGAGTAAGCCATTGCTCTATGTTCATCATGAAGAAGTTCTCAACCCTAGCTTTCCATTGGTCGAATCATCCCAATTTGAAAGGTGGAGGTGCCCAAATGTCATATCCGAACCCATCTCGAGAATCCATTTTCGAACTTGAGCTCCTTTGATGATATGTCTTTGACTTGTTGAAATTTAGGGCTCTTCTTCTTTTTTTCTCTAGCTCTTTGCTCCTTTAGGCGATTAATCCAGTGAAGAACGACTTTGCTCTGATATCACTTGTTAGGACACTTATGAGCAGTGTTGTAAATGGCGGTAGGCGGTGGCGGGTCGGTCAGTGATCGCCTACCGCCTCGGCTGCGTAGGCAGTTTAATATTTTTTACTTTTTTTTATACATAATATTATAAATAATCATTATTCTTTATAATATTTACTTCTAATCAAATATATTAATTAAAATTTAAATATTTAAAAATAAAAAATTAAAAAAACAATTATATATATATAATTAATAGGATAATTTTATTATATTTTAATTAAATATATTTAAATTATCCCAATCATAGTTATGATTAAAATTGTTAACATAAAGTATTTAATTAAACCCTAACTTACAACTTACTCGCTTACTCTGTTTCAGTCGGGCGACGAGTTTGACACATTGTCGGGTCCGCACAACGAGTTCGGACGCATCACTAGCCTGAGCAACGTGTCGAGGCCTATCGTTGGGCCCGAGCGACGCTTCCGGGCCCGTCACCAAGCTCGGGCGACACGTTCGGGCTTACACGACACATCCAAACGCGTCGCAGGGCCAGTCGCCGTGTTCCTCACGCGACGCATCCAAACTCATCGTTGGCCCAAGCCATGCATCCGGACATGTCGCGGTGGCAAAATGGTAGCAGCGGCGACTCCAAGCGTGGTAGTGGTGGAAGAAGGTGAGTTACTACCTAAAGCACTGCCTCAGCATGAGGCGGTGCGGTTGATGCCAGCCTCGTTGCCTAGGCGATGCCTAGGCGGCCGCCTTGACTGCCATTTAGAACACGGGAGAAACCCATCGCATACTTTGCACGTTCGACGGTAGGATGTGAGGTTGAGCACAGGGCTGGCCCAATCCACATGGGTTCAAAGTACAAGATGGGAGGGCCACATGGGTGCCCTCCCATGTTTTTTTATTAAAAAAAATAAAAATTTTAAATTAAAAACCAACCGAACAAAATTAAATTGATGGTATTTTATTGCCAAACTATTTTTGATTAGTTAAAATAAAAAAATTAAACGACTAGTTAATGGTTATTTTAATAATAAAAAATAAATTTTCATCTAGAAATACTCATCACCTTACACAACTTATTTCAATCATTTAAATACCTAAATCCCTCTAAAAATCTTCTCTCTACTATTTTCATCATCTCAATTTTATTTTGAATATTTATTTCTATAATCCTATTTCCCTCTGAAATGGATGAAAATAACCAAAGATTTTTAGAAATTTAGTGAATTACCAAAAATTGCCGAAAGAAAATGCTTCTTTCCAAAATTCACAAATTCTACCAAATTATCCATATTTCCCATATCCACCAAATAATCCATATGGTCCATATCCACTAAATTATTCATCTAATCCATATCTACAAAATTATTCATCTAATACACATGCAACCGGTATGTCTTTTACATCTCTGACGAAAAATGAACAGTTTACTTTGACTTTAGTTCTGGAGGCTCAACTGTCTGACCGTGAATCCCCGATCGAACTCGCAAATTTGAAGAAGGCAAATTTTGGTGCTGCGGGGAGAAGAAAGCGGTCAACATGGAATAAGATTGAAGACGAGATTTTATCAAGATCATTTGTCACTATTAGCGATGATCCAATCATCGGAAATGATCTGGATACTTTCTGGGGACGTGTTGCAAGCTACTACAATGAAAATTGTCCTCCAGGTACACCCAATAGAATTGCAAGTATCACATGATCGCACTAACAAAATACCATATAAAAAAAGTATATTGCTTCAACGCAAATTACAATAGTATTTATAATGCGTATTGTAGCGGTCACAGTGATGAGAATATATTGCGGCTTGCATATGAAAAAAATCATGAGTAAAATAACAACATTGCATTTAATTTCGAACATGTATAGAGAATCATAAAAGACCGTCCAATATTTACTTCACAGTTCGTTGATCACCTTGTTAGCACGAAGAAGGCAAGGACCTCGGAGTCGGGGGTAAGCAAAACCCCATCTAACCAATATGCGAGTCTACATTAGACCTAAACGAAGAAATTCGTCCAATGGGTCTGAATGCAACAAAAAAAAAAAGGAAAGGCAAAATGAAATCAGACATTGAAGGTATGACAACAAATCTGGACAATATATTTGCAAAGTTTACTAAGTATAAATGAAACAAAAACAACTCGAAGTTGAGGAGATGAAAGCAAAAGCTGCCGAGATTAAAGCAAAAGCTGTCTTAGCCAAAGTTCAACTAAAAGAATATACAATCCTTACGAAGGACACTTCACAAATAACCAAGGAGCAACTGATCATTCACGAACATCTATGTCAAGAGATTAGGGGGAGATGGAATATGTAGTTTTCAATTATTATACTTTTCAATTAATGTAATTTTCAATTATTGGACTTTTCAATTAATGCAATTTTCTATTATTATACTTTTTCAATTAACGTACAATTCTTGGTCAATTAATAAAGTCGTTGCAAAGTAGCCATTGGAATATAGTTGTTGTAATATAGCCGTTGGAATATAGCGATTGATAAGAAAAAAATAAATAGACACCTTGTGTTCTATAATTCTTTATTCTAAGAACACACCATTTGGCAAACACATAGACTTGAATTTATTTCCTCCAAAATATCTCAATATTCAAGTAACACCAGCTTTGACTCGACAACTGAAAACGAAGTTCAAATTGAAGTTGTGGAATAAGCTAATGTCATTGATATTTCAACAAAGCCGACAAATAATTGAAGCATATCAAAGTAATAACGAGATACAGTGAAGAAAAAGGTTCATCAAAAGAAATCATGAAGTCGAGCGTGTGAGGCTCTTCAATGATTATTTCTCCACAACCCCGGTGTTCCAAGATCAAATATTTCGAAGACGATTCCGCATGCGAAAAGATTTATTTTGTTGCATAGTGAATGTACTCGAGAGTCGTTCATCATATTTTCAACAGAGGGACGATGCTACAAGAAAAAAAGGTTTGTCATCACTACAAAAATGCATGGCTGTGATTCACCAATTGGCTTATGGAATCCTAGTCGACCATCTTCACGAGTACATACGCATGGGTGAATCAACCGCCATCAAGTGTCTTTTCAAGTTCTATGGTCATGTGGTTGAACTATTTAGTGATCGATACTTGAGAAGGCTGAATGCTAATAATATTCAATATCTTCTTCACATGAATGATGAGAGGCATGACTTCCCTAGATGTTGGGCAACTTTGATTACATGAATTGGGAATGGGAGATTCGTACAACATAATGTCATTACGTGAACTTGCGACACCAAAGAATGCATGTTATATCCACAAGTCTTTCATGGTCAACGAGACTGAATATACGAAGGGGTATTAACTAACAGATGAAATATATCTTGAATGGACTACTTTCGTGAAGGCTTTTCCTTGCCCAGAAGATCCCAAGAGGGGGTTGTTTAAAGAAAGACAAGAGGCAGCAAGAAAAGATGTTGAACGAACATTTAGGGTGCTCCAAGCTCGATGGGAAATTATCAGAGGTCCAGCTCGTTATTGGTACAGAAAAAATTTAAAACATATTATGTTAGCATGCATTATTTTGCACAACATAATTGTTGAAGATAAGAGGGTCACGTGACAAATTGGTACAATGATGAAGGTGGCTAACCTGCACAACCCATCCGAGGCTCAAACTGAAGATTTCATGATTATCTCCGGACACATTCCAAAATACATGACAGTTATGTGCATCACCAACATGCTAACTTAGTTAACATATTTAGTCACAATACAATAACAATCCTTGAATTAGTATTTTATAGTTTCTCTTTACGTTTAATTTATATGTTGTTTTTTAATTTTATGCAAGTGTGATTTTTTTTATATGTTATACTCCTTTGTTTCAAATTTATAATAATATTTTAATTTTAAATGACACTCATAAAATAATAAAAAAATTATTTTACGTAATAAATATATATATAAATAATATTATTATTTATTTTAAATAATAATCACTTAAATTCAGCCGACCCCGCCTAGTGGGAAAAGGCTTGATTGTTGTTGTAATAATCACTTAAATTGTGTAAATAAAATTGAAATTATATTTATTTAATGTAAAATAAGAATAAAGATGAATGAGTGGACAGCAGGACCCACAAATAATGAGTGTGAATGTTAAAATAAATGTGAGAGAATGAAGGTGTTAATATAATGTGTATGTGGCATATAGACCCACACTTTTTGATGAGGTAGTGGGTGTTATAACACCCACCAATGCGGATGCTCTTACTATATCATTGTTTATATTTAAATAAATTTTATCTTATTTTATTATTGCTAACCAAGTTTTTTTTGCCTTTCTCTTCCTCATTTAATGTGCATATTTGTCATAGTTTCATATCATCTAACTGAAGCATTTATTTGTTGTACATGTTTATACCATTTTTAATACGTCTCTCAAAGTTTTCCCTCGATAGATGCAATCCGACATTCTCTCTAATGCTCTTATTTCTTATCATATCCATCCTCACATCCTCATCTCTGCAACTCTCATCTTCTACTCATGTGTTCGAGTCATAGCCCAACATTCAACTTTGTATAATATAATAGATCTAACTGCAATACTTCCCTTTAAGTTTTAGGGGTCACAACATTCGACGCTCTCCTCCATTTCAACAATCCTGCTTGTATTCTATATAAGACATCTCTCTCAAAACCCTCCATCCTTTTGCAAAAATGAATCTAAATACTTAAAACTCTTAGTTGGAGACAACTTGTAATCTCCTATCTTAACAATTTGTCTCATTATGTCTGATATTGCTAACTTAAATTTCGTATATTTTGTTTTTATTCTACTAAGCTCAAAACATTTCGCTTTTAGTGTTTCCCACCCAGATTTGAGTTTAGCATTTACTCTATCATGTGTCTCATCTAATAAAACAATATTATCTGCAAACTATATGCACTATGGTACCGTGTCTTGGATTCATCCATGATCAATGAAAAAAGATAGGGATGATCCTTGATGTAATCCTATCTTCATGAGAAAAGCTTCGGTTAATCAAGTCCTGACTCGTGTCATTACATCATCATACGTATCTTTAATTAGTGCGCATATGCTACGCTAATATCTCTCTTTTCTAGTCTCCATATATATATTTTTTAGACTCTATCATAAAATTTTGCTAGGTCAACAAATACCACATATAGATCTTATTTTTGGTCCCAATATTTTTTGATTAGTTGCCTGAGAGATGTATAGCTTCTATTGTCAAGCATCAATCCCAGCTTGACCGACTAACAACAGATTCTTGTGGGTGATTTTCATTTTTGATTTTTTGCCTAATCAAAACAATTAAGTGATGGTTGCTAATCAAGAATTCCTAAGAGATTGGAAGAAATAAAGGCACTTCAATTAACAAACACATAAAGCTTCAATCATACTACTAACCCTTCTCATATAAGAAAATGTCTGATAACAATGAAATAAGGTTTATAAGCAATCTAACTCAACCCAATATTAATTTGACATGTGTGTGTGTGCTTCCTCCCAGGGAAGGAAATCAAAAGGGAAATAAAGTGACAGAAATACTTTCCCAACAGCACTTTCCCTCTGCTTCCTTAGGCAGAAAAATCTAAGTGATTAAATATCCTGATTATTACTAGAGGTATATCCATAGATATAACTCGCTCATGAAATAAATATATATAGTCAAATTAATGCAGCAACCGAACCTCAACTGTAGCCTAATCTCAAACCCTCAAAAAAATCATAAATCAAAGAACAAATATTAGTTGGGATCCTAAACTCTTTTCATAATCTCATAATGCAATCAAGTCATCTAAAAAAATTCCCTAACTTATCTCAAAAAATGATAAGAACTTTTGAAATTTAAAACAACCTTTTAAAATTTTAATATATTAACAAAGATTTTAAACTCTAAAACTTTATAACAAACCTAAATTTTAGATTTTTTTGAATCACATTATTCTCCCCAACCAAGGAGATCTTGACTCCAGGCAAGTTGTTAACATATTATTAATTCTTTTCAAGCATAAGCAACATTGCATCAGAATGTTTGTTGAGCATCCTTTCTCAAGTGGCCCTTCTAATGAGTGAGGAATCAATATAGTTTCTGTAATGTTATTCACAAAATTAAGCATTGACTTTGCTCCCTTCTTTTTGATCGCCTGTTCAAATGAGTCGAAAATCAGTAGCTTTGACCTAGCGATAGAAGTACTTTACTGTGGTTCTTCTGTGACAAAGTCAACATATAAGTTAAATAAACATTTTTTTCTCATAGGAAGAATAAATGTAGATGTCCTTGTAGGAGTCATTATGGAATTTCTAGGACTAATAAATGCATATGTATACCTTATATTGCTATCTTTGCGTCTACAGGGTGGACCAACATAAAGGCAAGATACAAGTGGAGTGGTGTGGGAAGGAGGTGATGATGGAAGAAGTTCCTTCCAAGGTTCAAAATCTCGAGTGATGGTTCAAAATCTCAAGTGGTACCGACATTTCAGTTTTTGACTGTAACAATAGTGTTTCGATATCGTGCAAGGGTTCTAATATATGGTGTCGATAGCAAATTAAAGGTGAAAGAAGGGATGGGATGAAAAAGAACAAGAAAATAAGACAGCTATAACAAAGCATTTTTACCATCTAGAATGGTACAATTTTGATATTATTTTGTATGGAGAAATGTACAAAAAAAAATAACAATATTATCTCAATTGACTTTTGTTTTAGCATGCCAAGGGTTGTCGAGAGCTAATACGGAACAATATTCATCAACATGATTGGCATAATAACATAGGAGACATTATCAATGTCAAGTAGTATTGAGTTTCAATAATTTATTGGAACAATATGTTCCAAATGTTTGCCTGATATGAGATTTCAAATCATGGTTTTTTCTAAGCGGCAGCAGAAGACAACTTGGCCGAGGGGTTTCTCCATACAAGCGACGAGTTGAGATAAATGTTATGACTTTATCGTGGAAGGTTAATGTAAGAAGATAGAGAAGGAAATTGTCATGGGTTTTTGGCAAAAGAAGGGTATGATAGCCTAACAACAAATGACATAGGCTTCATTGCGAACAATAAACAAAGGAGAGATCTTTCTTGGCTAGATTTATTAGATTTATTCTCATGGTTTGACCTATGCATTGGTGGAGAAAAGCACAAGGACAACACTCCGAGATGTATAACTAAATCACTCAAGCTTGGGATCAAGAAGAGAAATTGTGTTCAAGGAAGCAATTGGTTGTTGTGCACGAGAGGAGGGTAAAAGAACAAACTTAGAAATTTTAGCTTTGATGCCAATTCATGCAACACGAGAACATTAAAAATATAAAATTGAAACTAATTCTAAACCCTAAACCCTTACATTGGATCATAATCCCCTTTTTAAAAAATTCATAATGCAACCAAGTCATAAAAAAAAAAATGCCTATCTTTCATAACAAACTGGAAATTTTTAAAAAGCTAAAAGTTAAATAAACTTATTAAAAAAAAATATCACTTTAAAAGGGCGGCCCGGTGCACGAAGCTCCCACCATGCGGGGGTCACAGGGAAGGATCCATTGTACGCAGCCTTACCCTACTTTTTGCAAGAGACTGTTTCCAGAATTCGAGCCCGTGACCTTTTGGTCACAAAGCAGCAACTTTATCGTTGCGCCAAGGCTCCCCTTCTTTTATAAATAAGAATACAAAATCTAAAAAGTAACAAATATTACTTGAGTTTATCTTGATGCATTACAAATACGATGTGCATCCGCACGACAATACAAACACCATAGGAGAGATTACTCATATCAATCAATATCAAAATTCAATTATAGATTATGCTTCTTGACATGATATGAAGTTTCAAACAGTGTTTCCATATAAAATAAGAAAATACTAGAATGCTACCAAGTTTGAGTTGCAAATAGATATACACAGAGATTGGACACACTTGTGCAAGAATTTAATAACAAGAAAATAGTTAATTTGAGTGTTTTGACGCTTGAAGTCATACAAATCTACGCTAGTTTTAGACTTACATTTTTAGACTTAAGCATGCAAGCTCACACACATTCAATTAACACTATCTTTATTAGGAGCATACTTGTAGAACATCTGGAGTCAAATAACTCTGCCATAGAATTCTCAATGAAATGAATGAGCAAAAGCTCAGCCTTTTGGGAAACATTCATTTCAATCTCTCTATTGGTCTTTAATTATTGAAGCATGGTGTTTAGTTGCAATGTGTATATATTGTAGAAGACTAGATTCTGCGCAAGATGGACTTATTGTCACTATAATAAATTAATAATGAGATCTTTTGTTCCTAGCTAATGAGATTTTTGGATTAATCTTTTCAATTTCTTTGTTTTTTGAATCAAGATTTCAAATTTTGTTTGAAGCTGAGGCTTTGGCCCTTGACTGAGAGACATGCTGGTCATGGTAGGTAAGTATGTGGAGCACTAACCATAGGCAACTATGTGGAGGAGTTATGCACGCATGGAAGCCCTCACTGATAGAACAGAAGCCTCTTAGAAGTCAATCTTATAAAACTCATAATCTCATAAAAGTCATTGCCTTGCAAAATGGCATAGTCCCACAAAAGCCATTGCCTCATGGAAGTTGTTGACTCATAGTGCCACATGGAAGCCCTTTGCCTAGTCTTTGTCTTGCAAATACCGCACCATGATCGTCATCCTTGCATGAACTCAAATGGTTGTCATTCATCTTGGAGAGTTCCAAGTGTCGAAAAGTAGGCAAAATGAGATGTTTCACTCGTGTCAACTGATATAGGACAATATTATAAACCACAATTTCAAATTAATGGAATATGTAAACATATCAAAAGGCAATCAATAGCTTTATAGTTAGAATAGTTAGGATGAATAAAATAGTTGTAAGAGAAAGAGGGAATCAAACACCACTTCAATCTTGCATAAAGCTAAATCGGAGGAAAAGATTCATGTAGCCGACCAAAATAGTTAGCACAAACACAACTTGATAATGGTTGTGATGTTGGTGTTTGGTCTCAACTTGTTTGGTTCTATAGTGAAGGACTAGGATTTGTGCATGGTAGACTTTTTCGCACAACAATGAACAAATTAATTATTGGTCCCTTTTGTACTATTGATTGTCATCTAAAATTAATTGTTGTTGTTTAGTTTCAACCAAAAGATTACGCAGGTAATTTTGCATTTTAACGAATCACTTATAGATTCATATTTAGCATGAATGTAAATAATAGTGCTTTCGAGTTATCCATGCAACATATCCTACCATTGTGTTGGATGCTTAATTAGACATATATGCATCCACTCATATGCTCTATGGTTAGTAAATGTTGGGCTTTAATTGAATGCAGCATGCACGGCATCTAGAAATATAGTATAGAAGCATTAAGGTGTAGGCATAGAAAACTCCTAATTATTCTTATGCACAGAAAAACATCTTTTTGACAACCCCATTTTATCCTGACCATTTTGTTTGGTATAAAGTGGGCTTGCAACAGTAGTAGTGTGAGACATCTTGAACTCTTCCTAAGGGCTATAGTATACTCCAACTATATTGCAATTATACACCCATCTCCTTGCCTTACAATAATTACAAAAGAACATTTCATCAATTTGAACCCAGTCATCACAAATTTCTCTGCAGTGACTATTGATATTGACCTGTAGGGGCGTCTCTTCATTATCTTATAGATAAGATCATATAAAATAAGATACAATTAGAACATTACTTCATGGTAGCAAGTTTTGAGTTCACTTGAGCTTCTTACACACAATGGTTCAAATAGCCGGCAAGTAAAAAATATAACAACAGACTCAAGGAGCTAGCCAAATCCACACAATCCTTTCGTAAATTTTAAGACTATTCTTGTTAGCTACAAGGTCTTCTAGTAGTCCAATATATCATAACTAGCAACTCAGAATGTTGCTTCAGCATCTAGTTGATGTAGGTTTGTCCTCCAGCTCTACAACTTTTTTCAAGAACAATTAAATTTACATTGTATCTAACTTAGCAAACTTGGCAAAATGAGCACACGTAACATTGTTAGCAACTATGTCTATCCTGTTGAACTATGCATCAAGGTTCAAGTATTGTGTAGTGAATCCAATTAAATCCAATGACCCAGTATCATGCTTCTCAATCATCATATATTTTGCTTCTTCCACACTTCAATATCATCTTCTATTTCAATATGGGTTGTTTGCTTAAGTTTCAACCAAATAGTAGAAAAATAATCTGAGTCATGATCTTCGAGGTCATGGCTTCCAATGAATCAAGAATAGTCACATCCTCATGTTCTTTCCATGGTTTTAAAACTTGATCTATAATGGAGTAGGTATTTCAACCCCTCTCCACCTCGCCTATGGGGTAGGCGGTTTTCATTAGTCATTGGTTCACAAATCATCCCATGGAGACTTCTTAAGCAGCATAGATGTAGGTGCAACGATTGAAATTCCATTCCGTGATGGGCGGCATGAACGGTTTTTACCGTTCTGCCTGGGGAGAGAAATCGGCACAGTAAGCACGGCCATTTTGAGTGGGTAATGCGCGCGCGCGCTGGGCGTCCCGAAGGCATTGTCAGACGCTTCTACCTTCGCCAGACTTTTCTGGGCCAGAAGCGTCGAGGGATGCTTTTGGCGGCGCTGGAAACATCCCGCAACACTTCAGGCGCCGCCAGAGGTGTCGCAGGACTCCTTCGACACCACCGAAGACGTCACAGGGCAACGCGGGGCGACGCTGGCACCACATCTACCCCGCGTACGCGTTTAGGGTTCCTGTGCAAAATTAATATTGAATTTTAAATAATGTAAACAATTCCTAAGTGTGATATTTCGAAGAGACTTTCGTAAACCCTAATTGAATTATCACAATAAAATATAATAATAATAATAAATTTTATTAATTAATATTCTGAAATTATTTTTACTTTTTAATTTTTTTTAATTAAAAGAATTCTAAAAAATTAAAATATTCTAAAATTTTTTTAAAAATTCTAAAAAATCTAAAAAAATAAAAAAATCAAATTTATATTCTGATATTTTTTAAAATTATTTTTTTATTATTATTATAATGTTTAATTGATATTCTAATATTTTTTTACTATTTTAAATATATATTATTTAAATTAATAATTAATTCAATGAAAAAATAGTTAATTTCAATAATTATTATATATAAAATAGTATTTTTGTATAATTTATATAATTATGATTATTTAATTTGGACATTATAGAACTATAGAGTTGACCTAAATAAAATATTATAAGAACTAATGCTTCCATCTGATTCACACCCCTTATTAGTAAGGTAATATATTATGATTTATCAATTTTAATTTGAATTATTGATAAATCAATTTTTTTTAAAGAAAACTATATTTAATTATTTTTTCTAATAATATTAAGTTGTTCAATAATGAAGAACTTATGTAAAATCAATATATAACTTATTTTTAAATTATACACAATAAACATATTTATCTAATAATTACTATATATATATATATATATATAAAATATCGAAACTGTATTGGCACGGTATGATACGATACTAAAACCGTATCGTTTCGGTCTAAGACTGAAACATCGGCACGGGTTGAGATTTTAAACCTTGTGCAAGTGACCCACTATCAGGACAACCCATTAGATTCAGTAGGAAAACAAACTGAGTTGTTAGATTTTGGTTCTAATAGTATGGATACCCTAATTCTATCTCACTACCGCCCGATGCTCCTCTTTACTATGCTTGATGCAACTCCTCTACCTATCATTTTCTTCACCAAACACCTTTTGGATAGAATTTCGGCAATCTTAAGCTTCAATTTTTCCTTCTTTCCTCTCTAAGTGCGTTTCCTTGTTTTGTATGCAATTCCACTCCTCTATTATTGATTTATTTCTCAATCTCAACTGATTTTTTCCACTGATAATTTTCATCAGTTTACCATTAAATTTGTGTGATTTTTAGATATTTATCTCAACCTTACACTGATTTATTTCTCTATTTTCTTGTTTTGCCACTAATTGTCTGTTCTTGTTCTCATTCAATGAGTTTTATCAATTGTTTCCCTTTTTTTAAATCCAAATATCCAATTCTTCGAACCGACTAAGTTCTAGAGGTGACCGGCCCAACCCACGGAAAACACCCACCAGCCACCCGGAAGCGTGTGCAACTCTTCGCGTAGCAGCCAACGTCCCAGATTTTTCATCCCATTGGAGGAAAATGCCCTGCAATTGTTTCCCTTGTTTGGGTGGAATGGTTATGAAACATTTCACTTATTTATGCTGACCACCTAGCTCCCTACCTACCTGCTAAACGACCATCTACTACCTAAAATCACATTTTTCAACGCCTTAGTTCTTTCCAATCATTGAAGAACCAAATTTATAAGTATTTTTCTTTTCAATCACCCTCCAATGAGTTACGAAACTATGAGACTAATCACAAAGTGGAAATGCTCTCTATGACTGCTATGACAAAGACAAGATGAAAAGACAATGCTTGAATGCCATTAGCATATTCTACAATTTAAAAATTGAAATATTTAAATAAGCTACTAAATTCAATATAGTGCACCGGAATCAATTTTCTCAAAATATAACTAAAACATTAAACAAGAAAATTCCTAGTTGTTATAAGAGAATTGGAATTCATAAATACAAGAGTTTAATCTATTGTATCACTACATACTCTATAAATAATCATTTCTTAGTAAAATTTCGTTCAGACCGTCAGCATATGTCAATAGAAATAAACAAGAAAATTAACTCTTTAAGCTAACAAGCTTTAGGTTCATAAACAAATGTAAAAGGGTGTAATACTTAAGTCTTAATTAAATTGTCAATTATCAAATAGATTTCTTACATTTTTATTGCATTATTGTTGTTCTGTATTGCTTCCTCTTTTGGTCTCTTAAGATAGTATAAATGAGTTATAATTTGTGAACCTAAGTCAAGATATATAATAAGCATGTTGAGTGTCATGTACAAGTATAAAGTCACCAAAAGAGAACTTCCAAGGTCATGCTATCAAGGGATCTTCCATGATAAAATCATTGGAGGGATTTTCATAGGTTAAGACATTAAGGAATCTTCTAAGGTCAAATCACTAGAATTCTTCTAAGATTAGATATTTGGCTCAATTATATGTTATTTATTATAAGGAGGTGGATCATTAAGTGAGACTATAATACCCATTCAAGAGGGTCTGGAGATAATTTTTGTATAAGAAGAAATAATATTTGAAGACGTTAGGAAAAAAAGAGTTTAATGGAGAAGGGAGGAGCTTATTTCAAATTCTCCTGTGCCTAATGTCATAAATTAAATCCTTGTAAACCCATATTGCAAATGCATCAGTTTGCAAGCATCCAATTCTGGATTATATCTGCCTAACATCTTCAACAGATCCCATTTCTAGCATTTCTAATAAACTCAATCGGAACATGTTCCATCTAATGAACGGATCTTTCAGCAAACCAAAACCTCTCATACAGCATTACACATATTACGTTATGTTCAAAATTTGACTTAGCAATAATGCTAGCAAGAGGAACTTACTGAAGTGTCGGAACGATGCCAGAAGGATGTTTGGAGAGGTCAACAGGTTGGCTTCCCTCTAGGCCCTGTTCGGCCATGTGCCTCTTATAAAAAAACAATCAAGATGTTTCCTTCCGAGTATATATATTATCCCTTCTCCTTAACTTGCTCCAAAATTCCCACAATCGCTTCGTTATATCAAAACCGGACAAAATAACACGATTGGCTCCATAAACAAGACACTCTCTTTCTTCTCCACGAAATTTCCAGTGACAAACAGAATCGACGACTAACTCAGCTCCACGCAACTATGTCACCGGCCGAATCACCACGAACCTGCGATAGTAGAAAGGAGATCAGCAAGATACATCGACATAGCAGGCATTCCTGCATAATAGAAGTAAAGCTCGAGAATAGCCAGAGAAGGAAAACAAACATCACCCAATTTGACATCAAACGTATAGGCGTCGCTGCAGATCCCAGGTCAATCGAGCGAGGCGTGATCGAAGACGGGTGGATTCAAGCGGGAAAGCGATATCTGTGCGAAAATCCAAAGACGATGAACCTTTTATACGAGAGAAGCAGATCGGGGGATATATAGGAAGAGGGAGGAGGAGGAATCGGATGAGACGACGCGAGAAAGGGAAAGAACGAATTCGACCACCGGATTATATCTAGGGCACATATTTGCACATAAACCCCTCCTCAAACCTTATTCTCGCACTAATCCTCAAAGGACGAAGATTCCAGAATCGTTTCATAATTTCAAATTAGGGGGCAGACCTTGCCATGAGTATATTCGTTAAATAAAACTCAAGCTCGGTTCGATTATAAATAAGTCAAACTCAAATATTTAAAAGTTCGGCTTGACTCGACTCAGTTCGGCTGGGCACGATTATATCTCTAATCATTGGAAAAGAAATTATGGTATGGGTGAATCGAAGTTACCTCAAATTAGCTAGGTATTTTGAGGTTGTAGTGGGCAGGTTCTAAGTAACAGACCTCTAATATTTGAATTTTAGTTGTGGTATATTACAAGGATTTTACTTTAGTAGGATAACAAATTTAAAATATTAATCGTTTTGATGAATTTTTTTTGAGTACTTTTTTTATTTATCATGATAATAAATAGAAACTTTTATGAGATCAAACTATATCACTAAAATTAATAGTTCTGTTTTAAAAATTAAATATCTGAATTACAAGAAAGTACTTCAAATTAACCTAAATCCAATTTTGAAAAGAATTAAATCTCTTTGAATGAATCATGAAATATAAGTTGACCTCATAAGTTACCTTCCTTTATATAATCTAGGAATATAGTGTGAGAGATGCACAGAGTGAACGTAATCAATTATTACTATAATAATTAACTTGATACTTATATTGATGGTTAGATACGGCCTTTCTCTCTCTCCTTTGTCTATCAAATACAATAAAAAAGTACACTCAAAAATTAATATTAGTTATCGTGTAGCAATGTGCAATGGTTAGATCCTCTAATCGATAATTAAAAGATTTAAGATTAGAATTTTAGTTGCAGTGCACTGCAGATGATTTTTGCTTCTAGTAAAAAATAGACCTAACATTGTCAACCATCTCGATGAATTTCCATGAGAACTTTTTAATTTATTCTGATGACAGTAGAAAATTTCTATAGAACTGAATTGATCACGTTCAAAATTAATAAATAAAAAAATTAAATATTCATGTCAATTAAAAAAATAACATTAATCTCCTAAAAAATTTGAGCCCCAATCCTTTTACATGTTCCTCTTAATACTTTAGCATTACGCCACATCCATAGAAACTAATTAGAATATATTTGATGTATCGTTATCACTTATTTCTAATATTGAATTTAAATTTATAATAAAATTTAGTAATAATTTGACACCATCTATTTTTCCTTCCTCAAATAGATCTAACTCGATCCTATATAATGGAGCAAGGCTAACTAAATGAATTGGTTGAGTCAAGTGGACTTGTTGAATCAAGCGAGTCAATCACACTACTTGAGTTGGACAAGTGAGTGAAATTATTTAAATTAATTAGATCAACTAGCTAGTCAGTCAAATCAGGTTGCACATGTCAAACAAATAGGTGAATTATCCAAGTGAGTCTAACAAATATTGCCAAGCAAACCATATCAATTGATCCAAGTAAACTAAAAAAAAAACAATTGATTTGGATAATTTAAGCAATCCAAGGGAGCTGAGCAATTTAGTCAAGCCAAATTAGCTAGATAACTGAAGCTACTAGTCAAGTTGATTAAGCTAATTAGGATGGATAAAATAAGATGAATCTAATTACTAGAGATATTAATTTAACCAATTGTGGATTAACCAAATTCATTAAATCAAAGAGATGAACTGGATGTTAACAGTTGTGTAGACTTTGTTGCTGAGTTGGTTTCTCTTCTATCTCAATCTTTCATAATTTCTGACAACTACAACCACTGTACTCTGTTGCTATAATGGCTCATGGCTCGACTCCACGGGTTATCCGAGTTGGTATGTGGTGGGATACTTATCATATGAGGTCGCGAGGTCGAAACTCGAGACAATCGGGACATAAATATTCGGTCCCTGTGCAACTCACCCCACCTGCCACATGCTTGCTCGGATGCTATGATTTATTTCCCTCGTGATAGTCTTGGATCCGGTATGACAAGAACACTGAGGACGAGCGATTTCACTTTTGCCACATATAATGGCTCATGGCTCGACAATCAAAATCGAGGGCGACACTTGACCAACGGCCCGACTATGCTATGCTAGATGTACGACTCATCACTTAACAACCGTTGTCTCCACTTGTGTCTGACCTCTCACTGCTCAATTAACCGATTCCCGACTCTTTGCTTGTGTGGCAGCCAATGTCACGTGTAAGGCAGCTTGCGTGGCCAGCACAACAAACCATGTGGACATTCCTTTCAACCGGTTATATGAGGCCCAATGATAAAAGATGAAGGTGTGATTTTTTTCTTGCATGCCGAGGACATTCTTCTTTCTTGACCTTCTCGTCTTCGACTTCAATTTTTTTTATTTGTATTATTTATCTCATTTATAAATTAAATATATAGACCAATTTTAAAAAAATAATATTAAGTAAGATTCATCGTCAATAATAAATTA
>JBBMJZ010193698.1:0-37786 GCA_037833815.1 Zingiber zerumbet
CGCCCGTCGTCCGCTGCCCGTCGACCACCGCCCGCTGTCGTTGTTGCCTGCTAGCGGTTGTCGGCGGCGGCGGCTGACGGTTGTCAGCGGTGGCGGCTAACGGTTGTCAGCGGTGGCGGCTGAAGGTTGCCAGCGGCTGTCGCAAGCTTCGGTAGAGGTGCAACGACCACCGGTAGAAGTCATAAGATATTTTTATCATTTTATAATAATATAAATTATATTCCTTATAAAAAATAATGGACACTAAATAAAAAAAATATATAATTATCTTTATAATTAAAGATTGCATACATTACATTACCAAACGTAATAATGTAATCAAGATTACATTACATTATAAATTTGATTACATTACAAGGTTTATTATATTACGGCGAAGATTATATTACATTATAAATTTGATTACATTTCACCCAACTAAATGTAACCATAGTGACTTGGATGCTTTAATAAATGAGAATAAGGTCCATTGTTGACGGAAAGAGTAGAATGAGAACGGTAAATCTAGATTCTATCTAGCGGTTAGAAAATGAATATAAAGATTTAATAAATATATATCATTTTAAAAATATAATTACTCATATGGTGAGATAATTTTTAAAAATTAAATATAAAAATATATGGGAAAGGATATAATTGACTTATAAAATATGATATTAATAGGATATTTAATAATAATCTTAAAAATAATAAAAAAACAAAAGTGTATTCTAATTAATCCAATTCTATCCATTCTACTGTCCTAATGGGAATCAGATGTGACCTTTTAGAAAATCCACCACTTTAAATGCACACTTTAATCAATTGCCAATACTTCAAGCATATTTAATTTTCCCCTTAAATTTCTTTTGGCTTTTATTAAACCAACTCAAGTTACATGTAAGAAATCAATTTTCTCCTATCCCTTGAACACTTGTACTAATAGTGATTAATTATCCATAATTTACCTTCTCTTTATTAATCTAAAAAGCAGTCATTATTACCTCCTCCATGTTAGCCTAGGGACAGATTGACAGGGATACTGAGGGCGAGCGAATCACCTTTTACCACATAAGAAACCGTCTTTATTTTAAAATTCTTCCCTCGCAATGTTATTTTCATATCAATTTTAATCAACTTTGCAAGTTAAAACAACTTGAATATTTAAGAATCGCAGAATACAAATTGATTTACAAATTAATTATTAACATAATTATTATCCGTTAACTTAATATTTTTAGATAATCCTCCATTAAAAAAAAATTATCAGTTAATTTACCAAAATTAAAAAAAACTGGAAAAAAAAACATTCTACTACTATCCCATTATATAGAATCAACTAGTATAACTATTGAATAAAGACTAATATTTAAAATTCTTCTGCTTAAAATCACCGTTACAAATCTATAATGCTTTAAGCAGGGTTTCTTGGCTCCTCACCGTTGGCACTTCTTAATTTACCCTAGTACTAGGTGAAAAAATTCTATGAAACGGAGTTAATCATCCAGGACTAATGAAATTAACTAGGTCTTTAAGAAAGGAGAAGTTAGTAAATTAACTAGTATAAAAGAAAAATGATAAAAACTGCCCTGTAATAACTAATGAATCAATTTATATTACTCATTCTAAATTGTCTATATCACTAGATCCATAACAATATACAGACATATAAATCATGTGGAATAATTTATCCTAGCCCAGCAAACCTTTGCAAGGTGGAGATCGACACTTAATTTAAGGCAAATTTAAAATTTAAACACCAAACAAACTGACTTGAGGAAAAAAACTAAGCTCTTAGCATAATTCTCATTCGAATTATAACTTCAAATTTTTAAACCATAAAAAATTATTCTATATATAAACACAGATCACACAACTGCTATCATCATCCAAATAAATACCTTCAAATAATAAAAGTGCATTTATACTAACATTATCAAATACTTTGTTTGTTATATCCACCGAAGTGAATGGGTCTGCATTTCTTCATAACTCGACTGCAAATCCATTGAGGGCTATATCTGCTTCTTCACCTTGCATAAATCTACAAACTATTGCAAACTAAAATATGAAAAATCCCAATTTTGATCAAATCATGCTGAAACTGATGTTTATATTAGCTTGCAATTTAATATAGGGATGAAAGTTGAAAACCAAAAGTAATTTAAAAAATAAATGAAATAAATTAAAAATTAAAAAGAATGGAACATAGTTTGATTTTATCAAAAATAAAATAAAAAATAAATACAAAGGTTGGATCACTATGAATTAACTGGAGTAGGTAAGTCGAAGGGAGCTTACAATCACAAACCTGACCGCTAGCAGGTGCTCAGATTACAGTAATATGGTAGGCACGTATCTTTTTACGACCACCAAACAAATAAAAGAAGAAATAAAGCCATCGAAATCACTCAATTTCTTTGGTTTCTATCAAAAAGGTCTGCTATAGAAAACTCCACTGCTCAAGCCATTATCATCTTCTGCGATGGTGAAATACCTGAACGTTGTGCCTACTGTGATAGAAGAGGTTATTACGAAGTTCTCTTTTCCTTTGACTGTGTCCCTATAAAATAAGAACCGATTATGAGCTCAACCCATAGCAATATCTTAAATTTGCTTGAGGAAGAAAGATCTGTACTTGACGTCAAAGCTTTTGGCCTATTCTTGAATAGGATCTTCTGGCGTATAATTCCAATGACTTCCAATTCTACTGGTGGGGAATCAGAAAACTGAGGCAGCATTGTCGAACTTGTTGCCACCTTTTTCTGTAAAACTAATAGAGGTTTTTTCAACTCTACCCTTGTGCCAGAGAGTTCATGGTAACCCACAGTGAAGGTATAGTTTGTCTGCAGAATAAGAAACTCATAGTAAATATCTAATGCTAAACAGGAATCCCAAATGAAAAGTATGTTAATAAGAGGTGCTGAAACATAGGCTCGACCTGAGAGGAAGATGATGAGCAACAGAGACGTCCAATTTCTAGACCATTGATCTGACCAGCACCTGTAGACTGAGATTCAACAACTCCTTGGAGCTCAATGATAGCCCACTCAAGGCATTTTCCATCACCACAACCACACTTTACCCGTATCTGCATCTTCACCTGTATAATGAATGACAAAGAGTTTCACAAGGGAACTCCTAGGTATTAAAATCAAATCATTTCGACTATAGATTGTTTGTTTCACTAAATTCACTAAAATTGAACAGACCTGGATTTCTGACAATCTGGTAGAGTGATCCAATCTATGAATCTGGTGAATGTCCAAGACTCCCTACTAAAAGTGGTGCCATCATATAACATTTGAGATGTTTAAGACACGAATGATTATTATATATTCAGACTTTATGTTCCATGTGGAATGGAATGATACAGTTTTATCATTATCTTGTATGGCACGAACAATAAAAAAATAGCAGCATTATCTTAATACATCTTAACCTGTATTAAAACATAGTAAGAGGTGTTGACATAAGTGACACAGTGACAGAGGAGACATTGCTTGTGCCAAGAAATATTAAGTTTTAGTAATTTATCAAACAATAAATTTCAAATGTGCCACTCTGCATGGTACGTAATTTAAAATAATGATATAGATTATATATAACAGTTATATTAAATAATTATAAACTTTTTATTAAATATACTGTTATAGCAAATATAGCATTGCTATATTATTGATAACAAACAATTTAATATATATACATTGTTCTAAATATAATAACAATATCTACATATATATAAACAAAATGATATATAGTTTAGGTTTTCTTTTTCTCTCAATGCTAACAGACCCTCACTCGTCCCAGCTCCAATTCCCTCTTGTGCAGCAATTGCCGGCGATCGTCATCTCGTAGTGATCCAGCCAGTGATCGTCAACAACCATCAACGATTGTCTCTTCTATCACTTGTTGCTCCAAAGAAGTAGTTGCCACTCGCCGCCGTTCATCACCGTTGTTGGTAGCTTCTGTAGACGTTGTTGCTTCAGGTTAAAATGATCTCAGACCTTCTATAAGTCAAGCCTCCTCTCATCTCTTTTGGTTTTGTTTCGTGCAAAATGCCAACACACAGGAAAACCCTTGACCACGAAAATCACATGTTTCATTGTCAACATAGGCGGCACGAGCTTGCCAATGTGTTTCAATGCATATCAGACAGTATGAGTCAACACTGAAAACCTTAATCATCAATTTCGATTAAATACTTGTTACAAGCCTTACTAAATTTATAAACAAGCTCGTATCAACCTTATAAATATTCCTGCAAGTAAATAAACAAGTTCTCAAAATGAACAAACAAGCTCCCTAAACAATCAAACAATTTTTAAAACATAAAAATTTCAAACAAACAAGTCGAATTAAGAGTTTGATACATCAAAATGAATCAAACTCAGACTCAAGCTCATATCGAAGCTCAATCTTAAAAAAAAAATCCAACAACTTGGTTAATTTTAGACTT
Organism: Zingiber zerumbet; assembly: GCA_037833815.1. Classification (NCBI taxonomy): domain Eukaryota; kingdom Viridiplantae; phylum Streptophyta; class Magnoliopsida; order Zingiberales; family Zingiberaceae; genus Zingiber; species Zingiber zerumbet. Next base: position 4,439 of record JBBMJZ010193698.1, read on the forward strand.
GGGCCAGCTCAGCTTGATCTCCTTACCAAACAATTCTAAACGGCACAAAGACTCGGCTCATTTACAATTCTATGAATGGTATCCAATAAAAACATAATGTATAAATAATTAAATATAGATTTTTGACAAATTTTGACAAACAAGGAAAACAACTCGAGAAAGTGAATAGATTGACATGGAGATCTTCTAACAGGATGTGCAAGAGATAAAAGAGGTATCATATGTCCACAATGATAGTTCCTTCCCTCTATCACCTATTGGAGGTGATGATAAAACTATGTTTAAGCCAATGTAGACTGAAGTGAGACCTTGTTAAAATGAAAGAGATGGAATCTTCAGAGAGGAACAAAATATGGAAATGAGTTGCCTTCTATATATACATTACAGAGGTAAATTTACATGAGCATGATGACAAAAAAAGATGCCAAACAAAACTATCAGCGCTACTATGTTTGAAGATGCCAAACAAAACTAAGTTCCAAAACCTGACGAGAACCCAACATAAAGCGGTAAGTGATCCTGCTCTCGGGCTTTCTCGTCGACGTCGACGGTAGCTGTCTTCCACCCTCTTCCCTAGCAGTCTCCACGAATCCTTGTCTCGCGGAAGCACATTGGGTTCTTGTAAGGTTTTGGCAGCCTCACTGATAGCTACCTTCTCGGAAAAGGTAGGATCCTTTATCATCCATTCCTTTGAGATACTGTTCTTTCATTTAGGCTGCAGCCTTGTCAGATTCTGAGATTTGGTGGGATTGAGGTAGTTATCGACCTCATATCTAATCATTTTCCTGGGTTGCTATGGTTTAGGAGTGGGAAGTTGTGGCTGATCCCTTGTAGCGTTTCCTGATTCTAACTGATTTCCCATCATATGTTGATTGATCTATCATACTAGGTGTTTTCGGGGGAATGCTTGGGTCATGGATGTGAGTTTGGATTGATGGGCTGAGGTGATACTGCTGTATAGGTCGATGGTGATGTGTAAGTCTGGATATTGTACTATGTTATGTGGTTTGTGAGTAATCGCGATGTGTCCCAAAGACCCATTTTTGATGTTTTTGAGTTAGGGTTTAATCTTAGTTTTGGTGTGTTAGTCAAGCCATGACTGAAACTTTAACTCAGAATCTTCTTTTCTACCTTTTTGTCTCTTTTATCTGTTTTGCTCTATGTTTATCTTTTGGCTTCACTATTTTCGCTTGGTTATTTATTTACCAAATTCATGCTTTATATGCTGTTGATAATTTGTAGATGATGTGTATCTCTTTTACTAGTGATCTTAACATGTTATTTACTTTACCGTTGCGCCAAGGCTCCTCTTCTAATCTTAATATGTTATGATGCATCTAAATTCTATATGAATATATGATCGTTTTTTTGTATTGCATTAAATGCTACTATAATATACTCATCAAGAGAATTAATGATATCATGCCAATCAACATGATTAAGTGACTAGTATGTCTATGCCAAATAGGCCTTTAGCCAAAGTTATATGAGAGACTAAGCTTGTAAGCCCTTATGCGTTGTGATTTCAGTATGAACTATAAGTTTAGCTTGTTAACACAGTCAAGAGCACTATCTTGGAAACACATTTGGTCATAGGCTATGGTTTGTGTTGGATGCAACACTTTTGGACTACTGGTACAATACTCATCCTTGAGCAGGCGCAACGTACTTCTTTGTATTTCAGTGTGTAATGACAATTCACAGGTCACATACTTTGATCTACTTCATGAGAAGATAAGTGACATGCTAGCACAACTTTTCATTTTGCCTAATTTTTTGTATTTGAGTGTGATGCTATTAAATTTGTGCAATTGTGCACTTAGTTTTGCAAGTTTCATGTAAATTGTAGAACCAAAAGAATACAAGTTATCAAAGAAAAAGACGCTGAAATCCAAATGAGACATATCAACTTTAGAGGAATTTCATAAATAACTGATTGGTATAATATTGTTGCAAGCGATAAACAAAACCTAACCTTCCACACCTTATACAATTGAATTTCTAACATCTCAATTCCTATAATTGGAATAGTTGCATGGTGTTAGTTTCAATTTAACATTTCTCTATTATTAACTAAATTTTATTCATAACACTTCATTTGACTAAGGAACCGTATTCATAACACTTCATTTTTGGAAGATAAAAATAAATCAATAAAGAGTTTATAATTTGTTCATGTAGATAAACTATAAATATTGCAACTCTAACATGTGGCCATTGTATTGTATGTTTTAGCTAATCAAATTAAAGCACTATATTGTGACCAACTTATTAATGGTTAAATTATACACAACAAAAAGACTAGTGCCATTAGAAAAATGTAATTATCGTGGACAATGATTGCTCATGGAGGATTTTCAGGAACGGGCAAGAAGAATTCATTCTCTAAAGGCTCATAGAAATAGAAATGACCAAAACTAACATGATTTTTATAGAATACTTTATCATGGACAATGGGAAGTAGAAGAGAGACCCAGCAAAGACAAGGAGTCTCCCTATATGGATTAATAACACATTAGCTCAAATCTATATGTGCTATGACATTGCTTCCCTAGGGTTAAAATTATCAACGATGAGATTAGGGATTAAGCTACCAAATATCCTTATGCTTTGCACTGTTAGAATTAGGAAAGATAATCAGCTTTTCAGAAATGCTTCAATAGTTCGTTGTAAGGTTTTCTTGAATAAATAGGAAAATCGCAAATTTTGGCACAATAAATTATATACATTTTTTTTTTTACAAATCAAGCATTCGAGAAAACAGAGATGAATAAAGATCATTTAGCCTTATAGAAACAAGAGAAAAACTATGAACAATGGGAAGTAGAAGAGAAACCCAGCAAAGACAAGGAGTCTTACAGAGAGGGGTTGCGGCGGCTAGAGGCGGCAGCGAGAACAATGGGCGGTGAGGGGCACGATCTGGAAGCTTCGTGGCCGCGCGAGGATGTGAGAACGAGGAACACTGGAGGGGCGAGGACGGCGTGCCCTAGCTTCGCTCCGGAGGTTTGCCGAGAGAGATCGCCCGTTTCTAAGTCACGAGGAGTTGGACGCTTCGCGGCCGAGGGAGGTGAGGGGCGCGAGGAGCTGAGAGCGAGGAGGACACGCCGAGGTAAAGCCAAAGAAAACGCGAGGAGGAAGGTTCGCGGCGAGGACGGCGTGCCCTAGCTTCGCTCCGGCGTGCACTAGCTTCGCTCTGTGAAAAAGCAAAAGCTTTACATTATTGATAAATAGGTATATTAGTGTGCGAGTATTTTAAAATATATTTTGTAAATGAGATATATATTTCACATTAAAACAAAAAATATATTTTATTTTAAGGTTCTCCTTCATTTAAAATCCTCCTAATGACTTCAATCCATTTTTCATACACATTCAATTGTACTCTACAGTGGAAGGGTTTCGTTGTGCTACTTATATTTGTCGTCGCTTGCTGTGCGTGTACGAGTTTACACATGAAATCATGCTCATCCTCCCGTTCCGACAGTCTACGTTTTCCCTCACTACCTTTGCCGTTCCGAACCCTAGTCTTCTTCGAACAGGTACGGAGTATCTCCGGTTCGCATCGGATATCGTAGACTCACACGACGATTAGATTTCCTTCCTCTCATACTTCGTCGTCGTCGAGGCTGGGATGCGAGACCTGAGGCCGAATACGGTCTCTGATCGCATATGTTTCGGCGTATGAGATACTTGATCGGCCTCCCTACTAAGAATCCACCGTCGAGGAAATTGCTTGATGCAAGGCCACGGCAAATTCGTTTCGCACCGCCCGACATGTTGGAGACTGTGCACGAAATCGCCATATATATTCATCGATTCCATAATCTCGATCTGTTCCAGCAAGGGTATTGATGCTCTAAACGCTGCTGTTTTTTACCCTCCTTTTTCTCGCAATTCATCGCTTTCAGAAGTGTGACGTTTTAAATCTTCACTTGGAGAGTATTTTCTCAAACCTTCTCATACTTGGTTAAAAGATGGTACCAGATAAAGATAAGCACGAGGTGGGAAGACAGCAACTTGGATCCTTGCGGTACTCCTTCCAGGGTTATTCAGTACGAAGGTACTTATTGTAGATGCAATGTTAACAAAACTTTTGATGGTAGCTTATTTTGATTCTTAAGAAGCTGCTTGGGTGGTCTCTTGAAGTAGTCCATGGCTTTGTCACTGTTAGATTGACAAAGTATGCTTTTTTCATGACAAATGTGGCCTATAGACATGAATACTTGTTGATATTTTCAAAATATTTTCCTTTTTAATTTTTGAAAATTTACTCCTGTGTAGCATGCATCTGAAATGGTACTTCATATGACGTTCGAGCATGATCTATATTATTATTATTTTGTGCCAAAGTAGTCTCAAGAACATGGCATATTGAAATTCATAGAGTTCTTGCATTTCATCCCGGCCTCTTATTGTTTGCTTCATAGAAAAAAATGTAATGAAAAGTAGATCAATCTTGGTCAAAGTGAATGAGATATGTTCCTAAGATATCCTGCCAATTCATCATAAGTTGGTGATCACACTAAATTCAAGATGCACTTACAAACTTATTACCATATTTCAATTCACCATTAGTGCACGCAGAGAATTTTACTTGTTAAAGTGATAAAATCTTAGTCAACACAATTTCTTTGATCTTAGCGAGAATAATGTCTACTCTCTGTCCATTGTAGTTTGAATCGAGGTTTAAAGTCATGTTCCATGGTAGGTTTTCAGCGCCCAGTCGTAGTGAGATAATGGCGAAAGTACACAATGCACAAGGTGACATCAGTTAGCATTGATTAGTAAAGATGAACAGAAATTATCTCTCACCATTGTCACTGTTGATATTGTTGCTATGTTTCAAATGCTCATGTTGCTGTGCTACCTCTTTCCTATCACTCTTGTGCTTCAAAGATCTGCACTGCACTTGCCCTGAGCTTGTGTTAGTTTTGATTGGCCAATGAAACAAGATGTTTCGACTTTGTTGATTGAAGCAATACAGTAATTAAAACCCTAGTTTGAGCTTTGAAGCATTATCTCATTCCTGTGCATAGTGTTCAATTTGCACAAGTATTGCCTAGATGTCCACCATAGTGTAAACTTGGTGGATTTCTTAATCATATGGTTAAATACATTTGAAAACATGAGAAAATTTGGCTCAAGTTAATTTAATATTTCTTAAGTTGACTAATTTTAGAGAATTCCATTTAAAAGTAACAAATATGGTAAATAGGATTAAAGAATTTCTCTTGCAATCGACTATCAATTAAAGGTTTTGGATGCAACAACAATACCAAGATAATTATCTCAACTATGTGGGTTGACTACAGTGCATTTATTTTATTATTGAATTCTATGTATTGTTATATAACTAGTAAGCTTTTAACAAGCATATGAGATGTGTGGGGTATATGTGGTTCAAATAATAAATATTTAAGTATATTTATTTATAAAAATGCTAAAAAAAATAATACTAATCAAATTATCTAATCAATATTCCCATGTAAAACTGTATCTATACATACAACATAAAATATATTAAATATAATAATATGTGTTAATCTAGAATACAAAATATGTAATCCCTATAACATGCATATGATTTATGACATACAAAACAAATGGTCAAATTAGCACTTAAATTACTATACCAAATGCATACCTTATAAAGGTGAGCATAAGACTTAATCCTTTGATAAGAGAAAAGTGATAAAAGACTTAATTATTTAAAAGAGATAAAGTGTTTATATAAGGGATAACCTCCCTACTCATGGCAATATCCATCGCTGCATCATAACCATAGATAATATGCCCAAAGATGTATAAGGATGTAAGAAACATGAATGCTTAAAATAATGATATAGAAAAATACTGACACAATGCTTGACTTAAAATAATGATGTAGCTAGACTTATGATGACCGACAAAACTCGACTCATGCTACAAATTAGAAAAATACACACCAAAATATCAAATATCAAAATGCATAAAAGTAACAATCATTGCAATAAGAAAGTAAAATAAAATGAGCAGACTATTACAAAAATAATCCCTAATATTATCCTAAGCATCTTTGAACAAGATCATCTTATAATACTATTCAAACCTCGAAGATCACTTCAAGTCTAAGAATTTGGAGATCAATGGAAAAGAGGGGGTGAGCACATTAGTCCAAAGTAGAGTAAGAACATGAGACCAATAGAAGACAACGATATAGTTTATACTTTCATTCCCTTTTTAATTAGTTTCATCAAATTCTCCTTTGTTTCCCCTTTTACAATGTTATATAGTTTCTAGTCTTTACACAAAAATTAACATATCTTATTAAGAGGGTGAACGACCTACAATCCATTCATTAAAAGATGCGTCGTATAATTGAATCCACTCATTAAAAGATGCGTCGTATACTGCAATCCACCCAATAAAGATGTATTAGATATAAAAGTGAACAAACCACAATCACTCGCAACGGAAATGCATTATGCGTGTGTGTATATATAGGGTGCATGACATACTATCCATCCGGAATACATCTCATATAAGAAACGGGTGAGCGACCTACAATCCATCTCGTGAGTAAAACATATTATGTAGTATAGAGGTTTAAAATTTTGACCCGTGGTTTTGGTCATGAATCGGAACGATATGGTTTTGGTATTGTATCATGCTGTGTCGATATAGTTTCGGTATTTTTTAAATATAAAATATATTAATTAAAAAATAAAATATTTAACATAAATACTTAAAAAATAAACAATATAAAAAATATTTTTTAAAAAAGGAAAAGATATGAAAATAGATAAATAAATAAAAATTTTATTATAATTTTTAAATTAAAATAAATGAAAAATAAAATTAATTAGATAATTTTATTAGAGTTTAATAAAGCCTCTTTATATTATCTCCATTATAGGTAGCAGTTGATTAAAATAATTAACCTAAGTTTAATTAAAAAAAATTCGAAATCCGACACCACTCGCGAGATCGCGTGACTTCTACGTTGCCGTGTGGTTGTGCGACCCCTTAGCCATGGCCGCGAGGATCACGTGACTCCTTCTGCACGATTGTGGTGGTCATGCGACCCCTCTGCAACGGCCGCAAGGTTGCGTGACGCCTTTGCGGCGGTAGCGGAAGGGTTATGCGACCCCTCTGCTGCTGTTGCAGGGTCGAGCGACCCCTCCGCTGTGGCCACGGGGTCGCGTAGCACGTCGCAGCTGCCGTGGGTCTGGTGCTGGGCCTATCGTCAGGCGGAACGAGATGTTTCACCCGTTTCGACCGTCTCGGCATGACACTTTAAACCATCATATGGATGAATACACGAAAACACTGAAGTCCTTTTTGAACGCGGAGCCAATGCTCTATAATATTAATTAGTTAATTTTATTAATTCAATATACGTAGTCACACAACTCCTTGAGAGTGTGGAGTCAATGCTCTACAACTACAAGAATCTATTAGATCCTTATTCCAGTCTCGCACCTCTTATAAATTATAGAGCTGCAACTCTACGGAACAAAGATTGCATTCGTTTCTTTGTTAATTTAGTTGAGAAAGCACACAACTTCTTAAGAGCATAGAGCCTAAACTTCTTGTATTATTCATCTATAAGTGATTAGTTTAGCGTATTATTAATCTCTATATGATTGGTTTCGCATATTATTCATCTCCATGTGATTAATTTTCCATAATTAATTATGTTATTAGATCACACATGGTTTTCATAGTACTTCATAGGGACTACCCTAGGTTTCTAAATGTTTCTTTTAAATTTCAAATCGTCTCTTGGTAATCTAATCAATAAATCTCAAAAGAGTAACAAGAAATAGATAAACCATTAGAATGTAAAAAGGACAAACAAAATAGGAGACATTATCAAGCAATAGAAGTATGAGTTTACAATAAACCATACATTTATTTCAAGCGAAGATGGAGTCCATTCAATCTTGTTTCTTCCTATCTTCATGGGGATGTTTTAGGCATCATGTTTATTGACCTTCTTAGTTTTTTATACAGTTCCCAGTGTACTTGCTGATGATGTTTTGGGAGTTTGGAGGATTGATGATGCTGATCATAGTTTCTCAACTCAACCATTCAAAATCAAATATGCTAGACAGGATGTTCCTCTATCTATTATGGTGTCTTTCAACTTACATAACAGAAAAGATGAGGTTAGCACCATTTTTAGTGTCGCTTAAACTAAGCTTTCCAGCTAACAAAACCTAAGCATTTATTTTTCAGAGACCATCAATACGTGCAGTAATACTAAAGTTTGAACTTTTGTATGCTCCAACCTTGGAAAATGGGTAAACCAAAAGTCACTATGAATCCATAGTTTTTTAATCCATATTGTTATTATACTTTGATATGCTTAACTTGATTTTTTCCCTCCCCCTCACAGAAATGAAATTCAGGCAACTTACAATTTGATTCCTGCGTCTATTCATGAGTTCAGGATACCTCCTGAAGCACTTCTGGGTCTGCACTCATATTGCCCTGTTCACTTTGACACTTTCCATGCATCACTTGTTGATCTAAGTGTCCATGTTGTTTACTTGAAATCTGGTACAAGCACACCTGAGAAATTGTTGAAGCATGTAACACGGTCAGTCCTCACATTTTTATATTTCTATTTTCTAAAACATACTGTTATATTCTATGTATCAATTGACTTGAATTGTTCATGCCAGAACTTCTCTAATGACAGAAAATATTGCTGATGAATACCAGGAAGGGCCACATCAAGTAAGTATAGTTTTACACAGCCAAATCTCAGTGATGTTTTTCCTCTAGGTTTCTGTAAAAAGTAATACAATTGTAATGAAATAGTTCAATGGTGGAATTTGCTTACAACTTTCTTAATAGCACATTATTTCTAAAAGTGCATATTTGTGGTAAGATAAGCATATGCACTAATGAACCTCTTAGCACTCTGACATATGATTCACATATGTGTGGATGTTTTATTTGCTCCCATATACTACATATGTGTATATGCAATATCATCTGATTGGAAGGGACATGCAGACAAATAATATGGCGACCATTAGGGTCATCCTACTCATTAGTTTTCTAACTTATCAATTGTAGTTCTTTCTATTTGGGAGGAGAAAAAAATAATTTGTTTTAAAAAAACATGCGACATTGCGGCAATCATCATGACCTCATGGAGGTCGCTGCAAGGTCGTGGTGCCGGTACGGTGCCAGTGCTCAGTCGGCAAGCAGAATGATAAATTTTGCTTATGCCAACTAGCATGGGTCGGTACTTAAAACTGCATTGTCATTACATCCTTCAGTGGTGTTTCCTCAATGATTTTACCATTTTCCCTTCCTCAAAAGTATCTCATTTTGACAACATTTTCTTATTTATCAGTAAGTGGGAAGATGTAGCTAGGACCTCGTGAATCTAAATTATTGTTGTTTACAACACATGAGGTTTAACTTTCTTTGAAATTGTATTAGGTTGAGAAATTAGTTTGCCATTATCTTGAATTCAAATTCAGAAGAAGAGAATTTGAACAAAATTTGAAATCTAGCATCATTATATGGTCTTATAAAATCTGATTTTCTCTTTCATATGGGTTGATATTATAGTTTTTCATAACCTGGCTAAAGTTTACTCAGTGGATAAGTTATTAAATATGAGTCTTGATTGTAATAACTAATAAGTTAATATAGACCAATTCATCCCTGATACACATTGTGTGACAGGTGCTCATGTTAAGTTAGTTTTTTGTACATTGTGCATGTACAATATGACAATCACTTGTATTCATGCCTAATTTTCTGGTCTTGTTTTATGTTTAAGTATGCGAAAAGAACTTGGTTCAAGTTCGTGTTTTTTTTTGATGAAATGGTTCAAGTTCGTGTTTGGCTACATACATTGTTGCATCTATTGCTTGTGTTGGCGGCAAAGTTTTTTGTTTTTTTAATCAATCACTTGATATACTTAATCAAATATGTAAGTTGCTTACCCACATTCATTTCATCACTGTACTTGCATTCACATTTAAGTTGCTCTCAAATTTATAAATGTTTTTTTAGTCCATCTATTCATATTTTGTTTCATTATGCGTATTTATGTTTTGGTTTAATTGTTGGTTTAATTGTCCCCATGTTCAATCTTTGATAGTCTTGAATCTAAGTGATATCAAATTACAAAGTAGAAGATGAACAAATCAAATTAAATACAAGGCTTTATGTGATAATAAAACATAATGCTTGACAGTCCATGACCAACTTCTCTTGGTCACAAACCATACATTCTGTTAAACATAAACATCGCCCTCGGGCGTAGCGCAGATGGTGGGCGCATGACATCTCTGGCGTAATGGCCAGGGGTCGATTCTCAGGAACTGACGACCTGGGGTTTACCCTACTATGCACCTATGGTCTGTGTACCTGCATGAACCTCTCTCCATATCCGTGGGGCCGACACTAGGGGGGCCGCTAAGGTAGCGGATCTACCTTTTTTTTATTAGACATAAACATCAACCAAATTATACATATATCAAATGCCAAGAATGTTTATGATTATGCAAGTCTAATAGGTCTGGACTTAATGACTCATTAAAAGTTAAGGGTAGAATCATCCAAAAATAGTCTAGAGCTGGACCAAATCAAATTGATGGACCATCTAAGGCAAAATTGAACCACAGGCTAAGTTGACCAAACGTGAATTTGGATTTTTAACTTGAAACCTTTATTGATTTGGATATAATCAAGCTTATTACCTATACCAAATCAAAAACACGAGACCAAGCAAGGCAAGATTAATGAAATAGCTGATGGGCCATGAATTGGATAAAATGGTAGCAGACCACTTCCACACTATGCAGTCTCCACCATGAAGCTGCATGAGGCTTATGCTGTAAGAAGAAGGAAAGATAAGACCGAAAGCCCAAAAAATTAGAAAGAAGGATTGTAAACTGGTCAACAAGATTAAAGGCCATAAAAAAGAAGAGATCAAATGAAAACTGGTCAACAAGATTAAAGGCCATAAAAAAGAAGAGATCAAACTTCAGGGAAGCACCAAAGAAGCTAAAAACAAGGTAAAGAAAAATCTTGAATTCTCTGGTGGGCTAAATAAAAGTGTTGTACTCGACCTTAAATAAGAATAATAAAAGTTACCTTTTTCATTATTGCAAAAGGTGATTACGCTTATATACGCTCTTCACAGCCCGCCCCTAAGTTATGTGAAGGGAAGTAAGTCGCATGGGTAGAAAGTCCCCTTTTTCATGTCTTTATGGTCAATGACCATTCTTGCTGGGATCTACTATGATGGCCTACCCATGGTGTAAACTTTTGTTCCATGTCAGTTGACACGGGCAAACCATTTCGTTCCATTTGTTGACTAGTACGTAGAACAATTCAACACCACTCAAAACAATTGAAGTGCATGTGAGTTGGTGAGCACAAGGTTACGATCATCTTTAGGTCAGCGAATAGGCATGGGAGGTAAGCACGGAGTAGTAGTTTGAGATCCAAGTGATGGTGGTTCAAGATCCAAATTATGGTGGCTTGAATAGAGATCGAACATTTATAAAAGGAGGTCAATGCCTTGGTCTTCATTCATGGATGATAATTGGCCTCAGGTTATGGAGAGATCGATTGGGTCTTCTCCTTTGTAAGCAGTTGACATTGGATGAGTGATAACTTGGGGTAGTTAGAGTCATGCAATGCACTCAAAACTTCTTCCTTGCTTCGAAGACTTTAACAACAAACAACGACAACTTCTCATCGAAGCGAACACCAATTTATGGGAAGATGAATTGGATCCCAACTTAAGATCCAATTTAATTAGAACAGTGACTTTATAATTTAGCCCTAAATTTTTTGAAAATTCTAAATTAGGTTAAGATGTTGTAAAAAATAAAAGCAAGTGAGATTAAAAAAATATGTTACTAAGTAAAATTTTTTTGTTGTGCCCCATTTGGTAGTCATACCCATACCTACCTGTTATCTCCCTTGCTTGCCTTGCCTCACTAGCAACCTTAGCACCCTCTGACCGACGTCTCTTTCTAAAATAGGCCATCTCTCCCACATTCTATTTAACACCTATTGTATTACATTTAAAGGGCAAATTGAGATTAGTAGATGTTTTAGATCTAATGCAAGAAATAAAAAGGGGTTAATGGAAAATAAATAGATTTCTTAAAATATAAAAATTGTTAAACTAAAGGCAATATGAAATGGAAACACAAAGTAAAAGAAATAACTCCCATACAAGTTGAAGGTTTAGTTTTGGCCTTCAACCATAGTATGCTTAAGCGCAATGGTCGTGTCCTGGTCTTAATGCACCATAAGACTAGATATGGTTAAGCAGCTAGCAAACTGTTGTTGCAGATAAACAATAAAGATAAAATAGTTAAAAGGGAGATAGAACTTGAGGGTCTTAAATGTGGCTAAATTCTCTCGCCTAATATAATTGAGTGGAATGAATGTTGTGGGAATGTATGGGGCAAAAGGACGACCAACAGAGGAGGGTAGATATCGTTCGTGGCTGCAAATGTAATACTTTTGCGTGATTTCAACAAGATCACAAACAATTTTAGCAACCAAAATAAATCATAAAGCAAACACAAACATACCACATTGCCAACGTGGTTCTACAACTCCTAGACTTTTATTTTGTGACCTATGACTTTTTGGTGGATCACTCTCAGAATCTTCTATATCTTCCTATTTATAGCAACATCGGAGGTGGAGTAACCTTTTACAGGGTATTCATGATGAGTACAAGAAGCTTACAACAGAGGTTAGGGCCTTGCAAGAAAAGCTCAATGAGTATTTATCAATCAATTTATAGCATATAATTTTATATCCCTTTGAATTCTTTTCAAAGTCATAAACACATGGTAGCCATCAATTCGACCTGTTGGCACCATTCAACAAAACCTTTATCCGTTCATTCCATTAATACGTCATTGAAATTGTCACTTGGAGCATGAGTCGACTAATCATTAACATTAGTCAAGTGCATGGTTTAAAATTTCGAGCAATATTGGAATTTCGGTTTATGACTAGAACAATACAGTTTCAGTATTGTATCATGCTATGCTGATATGATTTTGATATTTTTTAAATATAAAATATATTAATTAAAAATATTTTTTAAAGCTAAAATTTTAACTTAAATATTAAAAAACAAAAAAATATTTTTTTTATAAAAAATTGCAGGATGGCGACGTGGAGGTCGCCTCAATCCTCAGCAACCCATGGTGTTAGTACTATTGTTGAGCGACGGACGAAATGTCGCATGACACGATATGAGATTTTAGACATTGGTCAAGTGCTCTTCCAAACTTTGACTGATTCCCTTGGATTACAGCTGTTTTTTTGCTAGCGAATTATTCATCCAACTTGCATTAGTGGACTGCATATAAGCATCAATCGATTGAACCATTAAAGTCCACTAGTTTGTTGACTATTTAAAAAAGAAAATATTTTTGTTAGTCTATGAGTCAACTACCTCGTTAACTTAACAATTAGTCCACTGAAGGTCGAATGGTGTGTTGACTATTGTCAATCTAATGACTGAGTCTGTCTAGGGTTGAGGAATACCCTCGATCGAGTACTCTCGTCCGAGTACATTTGCTCTCAATTCTCAGCTTACCATGCAACTATTTCCTCCTCCAGTCCATGTCTTGTCAAGTTTTTCGTCTCTCGAATGCAATCTCATGCCATCCTTCATGCTTCATGTACTTAGTCTGTCTTAGTCATCTTTCGTCAAATTTCTCGTCCCTTGAATGCACCGAGTCTTCTACTCTCTTTCTGCCATCCTTTATACTCTGCTTATATAGTTACTACTGAGGCACAACTAAATTATAATGCTCCTTGTCCCGCTGTACCTCGAGTGTCCCACACTACTCTTCTGTGGTTATACAAACTTGAGCCATTGGATAACCACAATCTTGACTGTGCTAAGTCATTTCAACGCGTGTATCCACCGAGTCCCGACACATTCAAGGCTTTGCCTAAATATTAAAATGCATAGTTGCACTAGACCACTTGAGGCATGATTTTACCAACAAAATTAATGCACATAGGAGTAGGGACAGGTGGGGTCCTAAGAAGTTTTATATTATCCATAATCATTTGGTATATCCAAACCCATAACTACTCTATAATTGTGCATACCCAACCACTATGTGAGTACCCTACCACTATTTTTGGATATCTGAACTAACCATAATTTTATCTTGATACCCCTAATATCGAAAGCAGTGACAAATTCAAATTGAACCTATAAAAATAACTAATTCAATCTTTCCTTGATAAAGTAAGTCTACAAGTAGATAAGTCAATCCCTAATAATAATCCTACTAATAAAATCATAATATCCATCTAATTAAGGTTGAACATATATAATGAATCTTTCAAATGTATATTCTATACCTGATGGCTATTTACCATTTCACACAAACTTGACTCATTCTCCCCATTTAATAAATACGAAACACAATTACAGGTTAGCTAGTCATGGGTAGTTGAAAAAATATGCTCCATTGCTACCCAAGTTGAATGAATTTCAGTTTGATCCTCTCTCTCAAAGTTTAAAGTTTCTGCCCTTTTTGCACCAACAAGGTGTCTTATTTCCCCAATGCAAGTGGTCAAAGAAATAAAAAAAGAGAATGAGTATGTTAGTTAAAGTGACTATTTTTTAAAAAACTTAGAGATTGAAGAATATAAAATAAAGTGAGAAAAACTCCTGCCATGCAATCTTCCTTTTGCGCCTTAAAACCATGCGTGAAAAGTTATAAATACTACCACACCGCCCTCCCTTAAAGCAAAAGAGAGAGAACTTGATTTTTATTTAATATAGACAATGAATCAACATAGTGGCCATCCTAGCTGGCTTGGAAGTTGAATCAACTCAATGGTTCGAAATCCATCCAAGAGAGAAGATGGAAAAATTTGAGACTATGATGCTTAAGATATTTTTCTCATTTTGTTTCATCAATTTTCTGTCTACAAAAATTTGTGAAATTAAAAATTCAAAAAGTTTCAGAAATAAATGGAGAATCTAGGAAAATTACAGATAAACTTGGAAAATTTTGTAATTATAAATGAAACTGAAAGTTTTGGGGAAGTTTCAAATAAAATTGTTTTTTTTTTTGGGAAATTCCAAACGATAACAGAAAATTTGGAAATCTTGAAGAATATTAAAATAATTTGGGAAATTTGAACTAAGCATTAAAATTGCTAAAAATTCTGAAAAACATCTAAACAATTTTAGAAATTATGGGAAATTCTAGTTAAAGATAGAAATTCTCACAAAATTTTGAAAACTTTGAAATGATACTCAGAAATTTTGGAAAGTTTATAAAAATATTCCTTTAAATTAACTATTTGAAAGTAGTACTAAGAATTGAATTATTAAGTATTTCAAAATTAATATGTCAGAAATTAAGCTCTTTCTAGAATTTCTCAATTTTAAAATGACAATTTTAAAACTTCGCCCATGACGAACTAGTCATGGTCGTCCCAAGCTTGGATAAAGGAAGATGGTTGCACTATGGTAAATGTTCAATAAATGGATCTATTAAACTATTATGCTAATGCTAAGTCGTTTTCCGGAATGAACACGTTGCAGGGTCCGACTGTAACATTTTGACAAGGACTGCTACATCTCTAGAACTCGGGTGTAGTACTAAATATGCAATAGTTTGTGTTGCAGGTTCCAACTGTAACATATCGGCAAGAACCACTACATCTCCATGAGAACTTGGGTATAATGTTAAATAGGTAAAAGTTCTCACACCATAGGTTAGATAAAAACAAATATTATATGAAAACTAATAGTATAAGATTTAGAACATGCAACATATGAATCTTCATTGTAAATTAATGGAGGTAGTAGATGCGATAATTAGGAGAAAAATTAGTATTTTGTTTACAAAAGATAAAATAGGTAGGCGAGAAGGCAAAGATGATAGAGAACTCGAGTTTTAAGTTATGGTATAGTAAAACAATTGGTATTGTTGTAGATAGTTCGTTAAAAGATAATTTGTAAGAGTAGTTAGAAAAAGAGAGAATTATAACGCTTAAGATAGTCGTGACAAAAAAAATTATGAACGTAATTAGTATATATGCATCATAAGTAGAATTAGATGAAACTACCAAAACAAGGTTTTGGGATGACTTAAATGAAGTATTACAAAACATTCCGTCAAATGAAATAATTTTAATAGGAGGTGATCTAAATAGGTCTGTCGGAGCGAAAAATGAGGAATATGAGAGGGTAAATGGGGTTATGGGTTTCAAATAAGAAATGAAGAAGGGAAAACTATATTGGATTTTACAATAGCATATGACTTTATATTAGCTAATATTAGTGATTGAAATATCGTTCCGTGCCGGACGGCACAAACGGTTTTTATTGTCCTGACGGCGGAGCGAAACCGGCACACTACGCATGACGATTTCATTGTACGTCATCACGCGCGCGTGTTGCGCACCAGAAGGAAAGTCGATGCTAGTCGTAGGACGCCTGAGGCGCCGTTGGAAGAATCACGAGACACTTCTAGCAGCGCTGGAAGCATCGCGAAATGCTTTTGGCAGTGTTGAAAGCGTCCCGCAATGTTGAAAGCGTCGCGAATTGCGTGTGGCGGCACCGGAAGAGTCCCGCGATGCTTCCGCCAGTGGTGTCATCGTGTGTCCCGTGTGAACAACGTTGTTCGTTGAAAATTAAAAATAGATTTAATTAATTAAAATAATTCCAAATTTAAGTGTGATATTTCAAAGAGGCTTTCATGAATTCTAATTAAATTATTCCAATAAAATATATAAAAATATATTTATTTTTTTAAAATAATAAAATTTTATTAATTGATATTATTTTGTTTTATTGTTTTAAATTTTATTTAAATATTCTAAAAAATTCTAATAAATTAAATTTGTATTTTGATAATTTTTATTTATTTTATTTATTTATTTTTTACTATTTTAATATTTAATTGATATTCTAATTTTTTTTACAATTTTAAATATATTATTTAAATTAATAATTAATTAAATAAATAAATAGTTTATTTATATAATTATTATATATAAAATGGTATCTTTATATTAATTTATATAATTATAATTATTTAATTTGGAGAACCAATGCTTCTATCGGGTAACATAATATATCAATATTAATTCGAATTATTGATAGATTAATTTTCTTTAAAGAAAACTGCATTTAATTATTTGTTAACAATATTAAGTTGTTCAATAATGGAGAACTTATATAAAATCAATACACAACTTATTTTTAAATTATACACTATAAACATATTTATCTAATAATTACTATATATAAATAAAAAAATACATGGTACGATATGATATCGAAATTGTTCCGGTCTCGGACCGAAACTTCGGCACGGGTCGAGATTTTAAATCTTGGCTAATACATTTTTTAAGAAAAGAGAACACTTTCACATTCAAAAATGTGAATAATAAATTGTAAATTGACTTTCTTATGGTTAGAAAGAGGGATAGAAAAATTTGCAAAGATCCTCGGAAAAAGCTTAATTACTAGTAGTGTTGGATATACGCCTCGAACATAGTGTTGATAAAAAGAAAATATATATGATTTATAATTAAGTGGTGGAAGTTAAAAATGAGAAACAAAATATATTTAAGGAGAAGGTGAGAGTACAAACATTAGGTGAAATATAGTGACTCTAATATGATATGGGATAAGATATTAAAGTTAAAAATAGTAGCTAAGAGTGTATTTGGTGAGTTAAAGGGACATGCACCACTAAGTAAGGAATCTTAGTAGTGGAATAAGCAAGTAAAAAAAATAATGGAAAAACGATCAACTTATAAGAAATTATATATTGTAAGAACGAAGAAAACTTAAGAAAATATACAATAGCCAAGAGAGAGGCTAAGAAAGAGTGAATGAAGTAAAAAAAATGAACTTTTGAACGATTATATGAAAAATTGGATACAAAAGAAGGGAAAAACATTTATAAAATAGCTAAGGTGACAGAAAGGAAGAGATCTTAACCAAATAAAATGTATTAAAGATGAATGTAATAGGGTATTAGTAAACGATGGAGAAATAAAAGAGCGGTGGAAGAGATATTTTTATCAACTTTTTAATTAAGGTTTAGGTGAACTTAATTTTGGGTAATTTAAGTAGGTCAAATGAATATAGAAATTTAAATTTTTATCATAGAATTTAAACTTCAGAAGTAGAATAAGCATTAAATGAGATACACAATGGAAAAATCGTTGGACCAGATGATATTCTGATAGAGGTATGGAAGTGTCTAGGGAAATAAAGGATCGAATGACTTACAACATTATTTAACATGATATTGAAAATAAAAATAATACTCGATCAATGGAGGGTAAATACTCTAATTCCCTTATATAAAAACATGGGCGACATATAAAATTGTGCAAATTCTAAGAGTATTAAACTAAGGAGTCATACCATGAAACTTTGAGAAAGAGTAATAGAAAAAAGATTAAGGAGACGACGGTGACAGAAAATCAATTTGGGTTCATGCCTGAAAGGTTGACAATAGAAGTTATATACCTTTTTAGACAACTAATCAAGAAATATCGAAACAAAAATAAAATGCACACGTGATATTCATTTACTTAGAAAAAACTATTGATAAAGTCTCAAGAAAAATTATATGGAGAATTATAGAAAAGAGATGTATTAGCATAACATATATTGAACTAATTAAGGATATGCATGAGGATGTAACGATCAGAGTAAAAATTTCAAGTTGAGTAATTAAAGTATTTTCAATAAAGATAGGGTTACATTAAAGATCAACTCTCCTTATCTTTTTACACTAATTATGGACAAACTCACTGCACACATTCAAGATACAATACCGTGGTGCATGTTGTATGCAGATGATATTGTTTTGATAAAAGAAACACGTGAAAGAGTAAATGCTAAACTAGAATCTTGGCGGGAAATATTAGAAGCGAAAAGTTTTAGATTTAGTAGAATAAAGACAGTATATATGGAATTTAAGATTAATAATATTAGGCATAATGAGACAATTGTTAAGATAGGAAATGACGAGCTGGAACTGAGAATTTTAAATATTTAGGATCATTTTTGCAAAACGATGGAGGGATTTAGATAGATGTCTTAGATAGAATATAAGCAAGATGGTTGAAATGGAGGAAAGTGTTGGGTGTTTTATGTGATTGTAAAGTACTTCTAAAACTTAAAGGAAAGTTTTATAAAATCGCAGTTGGATCTGCTATGTTATATGGAGTTGAATGTTGGGTTATGACTCTAGCACATGAGCAGAAGATGAGAGTTGCAAAGATGAGGATGTTAAGGTGAGTGTGTGCACATACGAGGATGGATAGAATAAGATATGAGAGCATTAAAGAGAAAGTCGAAGTTGCATCTATTGAGGGAAAACTCTGAGAGCGTTTAAAATGGTACAAATAAGCTTTAGACGTTGTGAAACTATGATAAACACATACATGAGGAAGATCGAAAAAGACTTGGTTAGCAATAATAAAACAAGATAAAATTTATTTAAGTATAAATGATAATATAGTAGGGAATAGAGCCCAATGATATAAAATGATTCATATAGCTGACCCACCTAGTAGATAAGGCTAGGTTTTTGTTGTATTTAATTACTTTGATATTTAAGAATATTGATGTCATTATCTTTTGAATGTAATTGGAAGCATGGTTTAAAGTCTCAACGGTTAAGACATATCATTTCGACGAAAGCCGATATTACTTAACACCCATACAATGTCTCTTGTGTCATTGTGTTAATCATGTCGATAATGTCAACCCTCAACACTCCCTTGGCATACTAAAATTGAGATAATTTTGCTATTTTTTTATTTTGTAGTTTGTCTCTAATACAAGACAATATCAAAATTGCAGCATTCAAGATAGAATGCAAATATTAAAGTTAACTATGTAGTTATTTATCTTTTTCTTTCTTCATCTCTTTCCTCATTGTGTCTCCAATTTAGTACTGGTACGATACATCGAAACGCCGACAGGATATCGAAATTGTACAGTTCTAATTAAAGACCCAAACATCAACATGACTCGAGATTTCAAATCTTGATTAAAGCATTATCCCTCGCCTTAAGGCATCTTCTCATAAAAAAACCTCTCTTTCAATATCCAAATAAGCATATAATAAAATCAACTTCTTATCATATCTAACAAGATCCCATAAATTTCTCAAAAATATCAAAATGCTTCCGAGATGATCCTTCAAAAGTTAGACTAGATAAACTTACTTTGACTTATTGGCTTTTGTTTGCTGCAATATGATTTGGTTGTGGCCGAACATCAACATTTATTGATATCAACGAGACAAATAACCTTAAACCTTGTGACAACTTTGAGCTTGTAAAAAAGTCCTATTTATTTCTCTTTAAGCTTGAAACACCTTTATGGTCCTTAAATTTCCAATTTCTCATGTTGAAGGTGTCTTTAATGATACTCCAATATCAATACGATAAATAATTTTAATCGAGACAAGCCAAGCTGAGTTTAAAATAAATCAAGTTGTTGAAATGGTTGCTCAAGCTTGACTTGGTTTCATTTTATTAGCTTGCTTGATTTTAGCTTGATTTTAGTTTGTTTGGATGTTATCAAACTCTCAATTCGAGCTTGTTAGATTATTCAAAATTTTTATATTTTTAAGCTTGTCGATTGGTTAGTGAGCTTTATATTACAAGGTTGGTTGTTGGTTTTGAGAGCTTTTTATTTATTTGCATGTTTAATAAGAACTTTGTTAATGAATATGGTTCACAAACTTTGTTATTGGACATTGCTTATGCATATTATTCATTGATTGTTCACTGACATATCACAATTTCTATTTATGAACATTGACTAGTTGAACATATATGCCTTCAAATTTGTTCTATTAGTTTAATGTGGTTTTCAAGTTAATTTATTAATTGACTTTGTGTGTATTAAACGGATATAGACAAGCTCTTACCAAGCTGCTTGATCATGAACGTTTAGGTCATTTACAACCCTACAAATAACCAAAACATCATTGAGCCTCTAAATACGCACATGAAAGTTCATGCTTGGAGTGAGCCATAAATATCAAATTTTCCTTCAACATACTAGTGAATTCAACTAAATTTGATATCAATATGTTTGATCACCAATCAACATTGTCAATTTTTACTCGGATCCTTTGAGTTGCAATTGTGAATATCATGGTTTTCATGGTCAATTTGTGCCAGTCGACATGAGCCACCAGCACATGAGACTATCGTTGCGCTAGTGGCACTTAATGGAATGACGAAACAAAGAGGGAGAGAAGGGAGGAAAGTTGTAAAGGAAAAGAGATAGGCAAGATAGCGACGAAAAGAGAGGCGGAGAAGGGAGAATAATTAGAGGCAGGCGATGACAATGATAGGTGGTTGGTGGGCGAGCGTCAATAATGTGTGATGATAAATGACCACAATGACCAATGAACAACTATGATAGTTTGGTGGTAGCGAGTGAGCTACAATGGGCGAGCAACGTGAGCCGGTGGCTTGGTGGGGGTAGCATGTGCAAGTGACCGTTGTAGGTGAGCTGTCAATTCGGGTGGTAGGGTGGATTCGGGTCAGGTTGATTTTACAAAAAAAATCTCAACCGGACCCAAATCTGAATACACCCGAAAACCCTAAATCCGAACCCGGATAACCCGACCAACCCGATTAAAAATGACTTTTTTTGTTATTTTCTCTATAATGCTTCACTTTTATCTTAGTACTTTATCATTATCATACTAACCTTGATATTAATATATATAAAAGCATCTTAATTTTTAAAATAAAATTTGATTTAACTCAAAAAAAAAAAAATCCACTAAATCCTAAGTTTAGATCAAACCAAATTCGACTTGATCCTAACACAAACCAAAAACCCACCGACCCGACTTGAACCCGATATTTTTCGGGTCAGGTTGGTGGGTCAAATTTTGACACCCCTACCAGAGGGAGGAGATAACAATAGACAATGAAGGAAAATTAATTAAGGTAATTAAATACAATTAAACCAAACTATTATATGTATATGTATGTATGTGTACACACACAAACTTAGTTCGGTTTTAAATGGGTCAAAATAAATCTAAATTGAGCTTAGTTTGAACCATTTGATCCTAATTATCACTTCTACTTGATGGATTCCACAAATAATGTTTTAGATTAAATTTACTATTTATCATCAACGAAGATGATTCTTTTGCGTTTGACTTTTATGACAATGGAAGATTGCACGAGTAAGCAAGGAGAAAACTAGTGAGATTGTGTTGAGTTTCTTTTCATCCCGCTTGTGTCTTCTCTCAGCATTGATTTGGATATCAAGCAAGTTAGACGCGACACTTTGATTAAACGAAAACTTATTTGGTTAAATTAAAAATAAGTCATTCATTTTTCATTTATTATTTTTAATTTAATTCATTGCAATATGATTGAGGATATATGCGGATCATAATAGATTTGAATGTATCATACAGACTTTATAAATTTTCATGAAATTAAGAATTCAATACAAAGATATAAACAATGTTAAATTTGAATTTGATAGATCTTGGGTCCAAAATTTATAAATTTGATTGAATATAATTCATATATGCTTTTAAAACTTTATACTTGTACATTAAATAAATTTAATTACAAAATTTAAAATTTAAGTTATGTGTAGAATATAATATTGTAGAATATAATATTTTAATCTTGGTTCACTCTAATAATTTTAATCACTTGAAAGAAAAAAAAAACCAAAATTAAAACTACATGATAGAATTTTAAATTATTTCATTTCATCCAAAAGTATTATTTGGATTTTATCAAATAAAATAAAAGACACAAAGTTATATTTAATAATCAAATTTCTTTTCAAATGTATATGGACAAATTTCAAACATAATTATATAAAGACATAAAAGTATATGCATCTTTGACAATGGAAGCCTCTCTTTCAAATCTAAAATTGATCGAATGTTAGAGAATTCATAAGCAAAACATGTCTCACTATTTGATTTAGAGGATTAGCGAAGGTCTCATTTTATTGTTGCTCATCCCAACATTCTAAGTGTAAGTCATTGTAAAATGATAGAAATATACAATTTACAAATGAGTAAAGCTAAAAATTAGCATTTAACTCATTGCTAGTGTAGTCAATTCTAAAGACCAAGGTCATTAAATTAATTAACAATATAAAGAATAAACACGCATTAACAATCTAATTAATTGTTAATTGATTAATCAAAATAAAAATTAACTGTTATTATTAATGGTTCAATTAAATAAGCATCAAAACTGAACTAGATATTATTCCAATCGGAGATAAACTGTGGAAATTTTAAACCTTGGTAAACACAATATATTTTTGAGCTGCCTGATAAATTACTTTGCTAATTCAACCCCTTAAGAATCTGCAAATATTTGAAATAACTCAAATAACATAATTGCAAAATCAGCCTATATTGGTACGGACCGCTAGAGTCTGATTGGTATCAGCTAGAATTGCTGATCAATAACTCAACAAATGGCATAAAATTGGCAATATCAGCCTATACTGATATGGATCACCAGAGTTTGATTGGTATCAGCCAGCAATGGTTGATCCAATTTTATTGCAGATACTGATTTTATCAGAGAAATTTGTATCTCAAAAAAATTTAGAAAGTTTTATTTTTGGTTATATCAAGAGAGAACATAATAATGATTCTTAAACTCTCTTCAATTAAAAATCAGTTTGAATGCACTTTGAGCTTCAATTAAATTTTATAACATTGAATATTAAATAATAACACTTTTATAAAAAACTATATTAACAATCTAGTCTTATTGACTAACATATACTAAAAATATTATTTTATTTTTGGTTATATCAAGAGAGAACATAATAATAATTCTAAAACTCTCTTCAATTAAAAATCAGTTTGAATGCACTTTGAGCTGCAATTAAATTTTATAACATTGAATATTAAATAATAACACTTTTAAAAAAAATATATTAACAATATAGTCTCATTGACTCATATATACTAAAAATATTATTTTATTATTGGTTATATCTATTTTTTTTATTCAGTAACATTATAGTAATAAATATGACAATATTTGTATTGATACTTAGATATATAATGCCATATAATTGGCATTCTTAAGATTTTGAAACTTTTTATCTCACATATGAAATGATTTTATTATATCTTTTTTGTATTTAGTTTTTTTCCATCGATTTCAATTTCATTGATCCTATTAATCTACCAATATGTAGTACTACAGATACTTAGGTGACGTTTGGTTTATGGGTTTAGGAATGAAGGAATGGATTCATTCCCAAACCTTGTATTTGATTGATGGGAATAGAATCAAGATTTTGGAATGAAACCCAAAAACTTGGGTATGGATGAAACCCACCCCTTCCCTTGGGTTTTGATAGAATAGGAATGTAAATTAAGTTTTGGACAAAAATACCCTTAGTATATTTGTTCAATTTTTCTTTCATTTCACACTCTCTCTACTTGTTCTCTCTCATCATGCTTTCTCTCTTCTTTTTTCTATCATCACACTTTCTCTCTCAACATACTTTCTTTCTCCCCATTCTCTCTCATCACACATTCTTTGTCATTTTCTCTCTATATTTTCTCTCATCACACACTTTCTCTCCTTATTTTCTCTCTCTTCATTCTCTTACATCACACTTTCTCTCCCATTACAAACTCTCCTCATTTTTTCATCATACTTTCTCTCTCATCATACTTTCTCTCTCCTCAATCTCTCTTCCCATACTCTTTCTCCTCATTTTCTCTCATCACACTTTCTCTCTCTTCATTCTCTCCCATCACACACTCTCTCTCCTCATTTTCTCTAATCACACTTTCTCTCTCCTCAATCTCTCATTTTCTCTCATCACATATTCTCTCCCTTCATTTTTTCCAATCACTCTGTCTCTCAACCCATTTTCTCTGTCCTCAATCTTTCATTTTCTCTCATCATACTTTCTCTCTTTTCATTTTTTCCCATTACTCTTTCTCTCTCAGCACACTTTCTCTCTCATCATCTTTTTCTCTTCTCAATTTCTCCTATCATGCATTCTCTCCTCATTTTCTCTCATCATACTTTCCCTATATTCATTTTTCCCATCACACTTTCTCTCTCATCATATGTTTCTCTCACATTCAACTTTCTCTCCTATCTCATTTTTTCTCTTATTTTCCTCTAAGGGTAAAAAAGGAAATTTAGGTTCATTCCGATTGAAAATATTTTATTAACCAAACATTATTTTTAAGAATGATACCCAAGCTCATACCCATTCCCATTCCATAATACTATGATGCCCATTCCCATTCCGATTCCTAGGAGAGAACCAAACGCCACCTTAGATTCTCAAGGATACAGTTGTATAATTCTATAGAACAGTTCTTGTTCAAGTAAGGTTGCGGATTGGTTCTAAGAGTTGGATACCTAGGTTATCCAAAAAAAAAAAACAGATACTTAGATTCTTTGAATGCTTGATCCTAATTCGGATACCAATTTTAACTATGGTAAATAATTTCAAATCATCAAAATTGAATCTTCAAACATATCTATTTGAATTGCCCATTTATACAGTTCTCAAATACGTAACACCTCAAATACCTAAGTCAAATTACTCAAATCATATTACTAAATGGATCCCTATCACTTGTTCATTTAAACGAAAGTCAAATCCCTAAATGATCCAAATCCATTTAGATAAATCTCAAATCGTAAGGTATTCAAACATATTTTGAGTCCATAGAAGGATCCTTTCTTCATCATCCATTTAGAATAAGAAATTTTCAAACTTGTTTTGTTTGTCCAAATCTCTGAGTCATTTGACAAACTATGAAACTCAATGTTCTTATTGACACTGTCTTTTCTGCTCTTCATGCAATATTAGATAGCAATATGCCATTAAATGGAAGTTTCTGTGTCTGTTTGAAATTCTAGTATCCACTAGAATAATAAATCCTTAAGGGGAGAATTTGATGTTGTTCAAATATAATAATTTGTGAATCTTAAATTGGCAGCTTCAAAGGAGTAGGGTCTAATTTTGACTTCACAATTTGGAATGCTCATTTCTCCTTACAGTGTTAATAACTTAACCTAATTATTCCATTAATTGATATGAAGTGAATCCTCCACACTGCCATTACAACAAAGCAAAGAGTCACAATTATTTGGAATTGGCTTCCTTGATTTTATTTTATCACATTAAACTGTATGAAAGATTACTAATTTTTTAGTCTGCCAATTCATTCACTTATCATAATTTTTTGATGGCTACATGATCACATCTGTTATGTTTTCTCCTCCTGCATTTTGCTAATTAAGATGCTATATGGCAGATGTTAGGTCAAGTACAGTGGTCAAAAGCAATTGAAATTGTGAAGTCACTATCTATTTCATGTGAGTTACTTCTTAAACAAATTAAAAATTTGAGTGGAGCAATTGGTCAAGCTGTTGATGATCTACAAGATCTTGATAAACTTGAGTTAAGTGGTTCTTCCTTGAGGAATGACTTATCTACTTCAAGTGTGTCCAAGATGGGGGTTGGTCTTTCACCTAACATGCTAGATAACAATCTCAAGGTCTCTTTTTTCTTCATTTTAATATTTACTGCCGTCAGACATTTTCATTTGTATATTACTGTCTAAAAGTTTTCTTCTCACATCATCTTCATTTTTATATACACAGAAACCAAATGGTACTGTGGACTTTGGAAATGATTTGATTCTCAACTCTTTGTCAATGGAAGAGTTGTTAGGCGCCCTTTTTACTCTTGGCAACCATCTTTCTTTTCTATGGAATGCATTTTTGAAGTTCCACAGGTATGTTCAAGATTTGCTGATTTGCTTTCTTTGTTATAACAAATAGAATTGAGACATATGGAACTATGAAATGGAGTTCTTCAATTGTAATTAATAACATCTTTAATTTCATATGTAACTAATTTTTTTTCATCAAAATTTGGTTTCATCATTGTGCATCTACTATGCTGGTGATTTTTGGATGGAATTGTCAGGTTTTCAACTCCTGCAAAAGTTGTCCTTTTAGAACTTTAAACACCAACATTTTTGTAGTCAGGTGTCAATGGCATGGTTTTGAAATCTCATACTGCGACCGTGTCAAGCGACATAGTTCAAATATATTGTTCTAAAAAATTATTGAAATTCGATAGTTGATATTACTTGACACAATATCTCCAGTGTTATTGTGTTAATAATATCGATGAGTATCGTGACTTGGCATGCTAAAATATAGGTTAAGATGAATTAATATGTGTTGTTTTTTTGTAGTTTGTGTCTATACAAGATAATGTCAAAATTGTACCATTTCAGATGGAACATAAAGCCTTAACTTTATATAATTGTCTTCTTTTTCTTCATTTTTCCCCTCCTTTCACTTCTAATTCGTCACCGACACCATATATCAGAACATTATCATGATACCTAACTAGAATCATGCCAATTAAAGATTGAAACTCCAACGCATCTCAGGATTTTGAACCTTGGTCTTTGATAATGGGACTTCCAAATCCTTTTGTTGTCGAGCGATTGTGAATAACAAAAATTCATAAGACACGAATAACTGTGGCAATTAGCTTTTAGATTTTTCATCATTTAGAAGAGAGAATTTCGAGACTTTTCCAAGTTTGTTTGTCCTGATGTATATGAGGTGGTTTTGATCATATTCAGTATTTCAATATTTAATACTGTTTCTAAGATGTGGCATTTTAATTTATTTGGATTTAATTTTATCAAAATAAGACTTTTTTTTTCAGCTCTTTCATGATTTTGTGTCAAGATGAAATAAGATGTTTTGCAAGAAAAGTTCGTTTTTAATGGATATTTAAGCTTGTCTGTTGTCGCTAGGATAAATAGAGTTAAAATACTTGAACATCTTCTTGGTGTGTGGTCCATGGATCGGAAAGTAGATTGGTCCGTTTGGGTGGTTCATTCAAAAATGGAATTCCCCAATCACTACTTGAGAAATGGATCCAATGAATCCTTGCACCATAACATAACCGGAAAAGTTGCTGTGAGGAAGGCCAATGATGAGGTATTTGTTCTAACTTCAACCAATGTTCACATGACCTTTAATAAACTAACAGAATGCAAGGTGGACATTTTAAATGATGTTTTTTAATATTATATGCAGCCTGCTCAAAAAGCAACATCTCGTGCGGAACTTCACAGGAAAACAATTGCTCAAATGAAAGTGAGATATCATAATGGTTAAGATTGTTATAATGTGGTACTCTACGGACTAAACTTGGGATGGTTTATGCAGATCAACAGCTGTTCCATTCAGGACATGTATATTTTTGGTGATCCTTCACATGCTCCTGTTGTTTTTGTGGAACAACAGGCCATAAATCTTCCAAATTACACGGACTATCATTTGGATCAGAATGGTGCTACAAACTTGACTGTTCCTGCAAAAGATGTTGTACCTAGATTCAGTCTGGAACCTAAGAAGACTGGCCGTGTATTACGAGTGGTTGTCTTTGTGCATGGATTTCAGGCATGTGCTCCATCCTTATTATTTTCTTTCTTGTTTTGCATGTTAACTTAGTATTATTAGTTTATATGTTCAAATATAATGCAATTTTGTTTTCAGCGACTTATTTACTATACTTCGATTTTAGCTGTTTCTATTGTATCTTCATGTGCATTCCTTGGTACCACATTCTAAAATTGTTAGTTTTTTTCTTGCTGTCCACATCCAGATGTAGGCTGTTCACTTTTAATAGTATGGCCCTTCTAAGAATCAATTGCTTGTCTTCTTCCTCTATAAACATATATGCCGTCAGCTAAATTTATTGGAGTATTAAAGAAAATATATCGCTTTGTTAGTGCCGAATTTGTTTCAGTCATTTTTACTGTGGACATGCCAAAATGTTCATTCCATCTAGTCTAAGGAATAATTAAGACTCACATGGTATCAAACTTTAGGAAAATCATCAACCTCACATGTTGCATTACAGTCCTTTAAACGTATCAATTCCTCTTTCTTGAAACAGTCTATGACTGGGAAGAACTTACATATAAAACCATTCTATGCGTTTTTACCGTTAGATTTCTTGCACATGACTTGTAATGTTTATAGAACATACAAGATAATTTGGGAGAATCTCCTTCTGTTCAACTATAGCAATGCCCTGTGCATTATGAATTTATCTGTCTTTCTTCACTCGGATTATCTTTATCTTGAATCAAAGGGCAATATCTTAGGTTGTTCTTGATCAATGTAGCTTATCAATTGTTTCAAAGGGCAACATCTTCTTTTATTGTTTTTTTAGCCTAGGAAATTAGACCAGTGTGGGATCTATAAGAGGTACCCCTTTCCTATTGTTTCATCCATCCAAACATTGATAAAGCATTTGATTTTCTCTTCTCGCAAGGTTACAATTCGAGTTCAGACCGTGAGATTGCTAGTTGAGGGACACAATCCTTGCCTTCTTGTATTGGAGTCTAACTTCATCCCAACTTGTATTTTCTTCCGGTGGATTGTCAATTTTCTTAATATTTTGAATTCTAATCATCTTATTTCATCCTACAAGTGAGGTTTAAAATTTGAGTCGTGTGGGAGTTTAGAACAATATGGTTTTGGTATCATATCGAGCAGATACAGTTTTGCTACTTTTAAAATATAAAATATACTAATTAAAAAAATACTTTTATTAACATTTGATTACTTACTATTTAGCTAAATTTGATATTATGTCATAAAATGTTTAATACTTATTGAGTAAAAATCAATTTAGGGTTAACTGAAAATCACCAAGTAAACATTGCTTGATTGGGTAGGTTTAAAATATATTTAATTTAAATTTATTTTGATTAATTTAAAATTAAACTAAATTTATATATATAATAATTTAATTTATTGGTAGCCATATATTTTATAAGGTTAGAAATTTTATTTATTTATTTATTTATTCTTATAATATGAATCTTTCATCCTTAAAGAAGCTTTTTTCTCCTTATTTACCTCTCGTGAATGGATGAACTAACCTACACGGATGGAGGAAAATAAATTATATTTTTTCTTTCATGTATGGATAGAAGAAAAAAATAAAAAAATTTCTAAATTGTGTATCTAATTTTTACTAATACCTAAATCACACACTACACTTTCATATTTACAAAATCACACACTTTTTCCTAAAATACCCCTCCTGTACACATGTTTACTTAACCCACCCGAGTCACCGAAGCACATTTAAAATCTTGAAAAATGAGTCACCTCTCTCTTGGAAATAAATTTAAAATTTTTTAAAATCTCACAGCGGGCTAAATATGGGTTAGAATAAAGATTAGAAGACAGTTACACTGTTTTGTGTTGATTCTTACAAACTTAAGTCCATCAATGAGTTTTGGCTAAAATTCGCCGTCCAAATTCAAAATTTTTAAACATGATCAGATTTGTAAGTCTTAGGAATACATAGGTGTTATTGAGCGAATATGATAATAAGTCTAAGTATATTAGTGACTTTGTAATAAAATTTTGTAATATTGGATTTTTTTAAAAAAATCTCACAACGGGCTAAATACGGGGTGGAATCAAGATTGGAGGGCATGGTTATACTCACAAGAGTTCCAAGAATACAATAGTCTTGATTTGATGCCAAAAGGCATTGATGAGTGAGTGACTAATGACATTAGCCAAATCCGAATCAAACCATACCAAGAGTAATGCACTCCTAGGTGCCTCCTGAGTCTCATCATGCCCTCTAACCCTGCTTCACACCTTGATAGGTTGTTATGAGTTTTTTAAAAATTATATAATTTTAAGTAAATTTGACACAAACTCACCGTTGGACTAAGGCATATCATATTCACTGAACAACAACATCAATGTGTTCCTCATACTCTCTTGACTCTAACCATGCCCAAAATTTTAAAATTTGAACACTATATGAGACAAAAACTCAATAATAACCTTAGGAGCATCAGAATTAACCGAAACTAGGATTAATGCACTCTTAGGAGCTTATTGAGTCATGCCCTTAAACATTAAGTCCACAACCTAGATAGCATGCTATGAGTTTATAAAATTTAGACAACTTTATATAATTTGGAACAAATTCACTATTGAACTTAAACCTATCATATTCATTCAACAATAATACGAATGTGTTCTTGGACTCCCTTGACTTGACCATGTCTAAAATTTCAAAATTTAGTAGGTTTTAGCCAAAATTAACTAATGACCTTAGGAACATAAGAATCAACCTAAACTATGATCAATTCACTCTTAGGAGCCTCCCGAGTCTCACTATGCCTAAAATTTCAAATTCTAAAGTATGTACGACCATCAGTGCATTGTGGTTAAAACTTACAAATGGTCGTACACTAGAATTTGAAATTTTGATCATGGTCAAAATTAGGGAGTTCTAGGAACACATTGATGCTCTTGTTGAATGAATATGATTTAACCTAAGTAATAGTTAGTTTGTGCCAAAATGATATTAAGTTGTTTAAATTTTAGAAATCCACAACATGTTATCTAGGTTGTGGAATTAATGTTTGAGGACACGGTGAGACTCAAGAGTCTCCTAGGAGTACATTGGTCCTAGTTTGGGTTGATTTTGATGTTTCTTAGGTTATTAGTGAGTTTTGACCAAATGATCGTATAGAGTTAGAGGAGTTCCAAGAACACATCCGTACTATTATTGAGTGAATATGATAGATTTAAGTCTAATAGTGAGTTTGTGCTAAATTATATAAAGTTGTCTAAATTTCATTAACCTACATCATGCTATATATGTTGTGGAATTAAGGTTTGAGGGCATCATGAGACTCACGAAGCTCCTAGGAGTCCATTGGTCTTGGTTTGAGTTGATTTTGATATTCTTAAGGTTATTAGTGAGTTGTTGCCAAAACTAATTGATGACCCCGTATAGTGTCTAGATTTTAAAATTTGGGAACGGTTAGAGTTAGGAGAGTCCCAGGAGCACATTGTTGAGTGAATAACTTAGAAAATGAGGAAGAAATAATTTCTTATACAAAAGAATAGGTACACGACCCTCTTGTTTATAGAGAAAATTTACAATAGAAAGGAAGCTAATGAAAAGGAAATTAAATAATAAGGAAACTAATTACAGCTAATAATTGACAAATGATCCTTTCCTATTTTTCCTGATTTATATATCTTTGATTTTAATGATGACAGGATTTCCAACACTCCCCCTCAAGTTGATTTATAGATATCTTCCATAGCCAGCTTGCTAGTCAGCTTATCAAATTGTTTCTTGTGTAGTCCCTTCGTTAATACATCAGCTAATTGTTCATTTGTTGGAAGATATGTCATGCATATTACTCCAGTGTTGATTTTCTCCTTGATGAAATGTTTATCCACCTCTATATGCTTTGTGCGATCATGAAGAATAGGATCATGAGCTATGGAAATATCAGCTTTGTTGTCACAATAAACATTTATAAGAGTTGAGAAAGAAAGCTTTAATTCCTCAATTATTCTTTTGATCCACATTACCTCACAGATTCCATGGGCAACAACTCTAAATTCTGCTTCAGCACTACTTCTAGTTACCACATTTTGTTTTTTACTTCGCCGCGTAACTAGGTTCCCACCAATAAAGGAACAGTAATATGATGTTGATCTCCTATCCAGTCTGCATCTGTGTAGGCTTCGACTTAAAGATGTCCATGTTTCTTGAATAATAAACCTATTCCTGGAGTTCCTTTCAAATATCTTAATATCCTATAGACGGCCTGGAAATGTTCTGCTCCTGGTGAGTGCATGAACTGACTTACCATGCTAACTGCGAATGCGATATCAGGCCGCGTACCAGACAAGTAAATCAATTTTCCTACGGGTCTTTGATAAAGGTCCCTGTTCTTTACTTCTTCAGACCTAGCAGCTTATAACTTCAAGTTAGGCTCAATTAGAGTCTCAACCATTTTACACCCCAGCAAACCTGTTTCTCCAACGAGATCAAGAATATATTTTCTTTGATTAACAAATATACCTTCCTTGGACCTTGCAAATTCCATTCTGAGGAAATACTTAAGGACTCCTAGATCTTTAATTTGAAACTCTTTTGCAAGTCTCCTCTTTAGGTCTGCTAATTCTATTTCATCATCACCGGTTAAGATAATGTCATCAACGTAAACAATTAAAACAACAACTTTACCATTTTTTGAATGTTTATAAAATATTATGTGATCTGCTTGACTCTGCAAAAAACCATAACTAATAACAGCCTTTTCAAAACGTTCAAACCATGTTCTTGGTGACTGTTTGAGTCCATATAATGCCTTGTTTAATTTGCACACCTTTTCACTGCCAAGTCCCTTCTCAAATCCTAGCGGTAGACTCATGAACACCTCCTCT
>JBBMJZ010194401.1:0-19999 GCA_037833815.1 Zingiber zerumbet
TTAGACCAGCAGACGGGGATATTATCCCTCATTGCAACTGGTGACACTCGAACCTTCGACCAATTGGAGCAACGTCCCGCCAACCTACCAACTGATCCAGTCCCTGCGGGCATTTAATTATGGGATAATGATAGTAGAGCATGTTGTTTGCACTTTTAAATTTATTTTGATGGCTAATGGAAAATTTCTGTAAAATTGAATTAATCATTGTCAGGATTTATCATTTCAAAAAATTGTCTGTTCCAATAATTAGTTATCTAGATTATAAGAAAATATATATATATAAAAAAACATTCGTTGAGATATTTTAGTTTGAATATTTCAAATTGAAATCGAACTTGGAAAGGTGGTGGGTTTGGTTTTGGTTCTATTTGAATTGAAAATAATAATGGATTTATATCAAGAGAATCAAACTGAAGCTGCTTCCAAATGTGTGAATAGCCAGAAAGCTGGAGTCTTGCCAAATTGGGGAGAGCACGGCCGTTAACTCCGACGAGGAAAAAAGGTTGGTTGGTGGCTTGTTAATCCCCTTTTGATGTTGCATGGGAAATAGACCTTGGTAGATTCCAGAACTGTACCATGCTACAACGTAGCCAAATAGGTCAGAGGCTATATAGTTCAAGATCTGAGAAGGTCAACCAGTCAAAGTGAGTCTATGAACATAGTTTCTAATAAATACTATTTCAAATTGCTTGGTAGCTGCGTAATGTAGAATTCATGAAATATACATCAGTATAATGTACATTGAAAATCAAAGTGCCAGAGTTTATAACCGATCTACTTTATGCTATGCTTCACAATGCATTTAAAAAAAAATAATAATAAATTACATCAGCGAGGACTTCTATGTAGGTCTTATCTCTGATCCATCAACCTAGTTATTTATCAGATGAGCAAAACCAGCTACCTGAGGTGTACATATGGAAGGTTGAGGCCCAAAAAATTAAATGGTGAATAGTCATCCACCAAACGACCGTTCCCCAAGGTTAAATATCTTGCATACAGAAAGCAATCTGAAAAAAAAAAGAGATTCATTTATGACTTCCGTCATTGGTTTAAGAATCTAAGATTTGTTTCCAAGGCAATAATAAGATCATAGGTGAAAACATGTCATAAATTTATCAAGTTACAAAAGTATTAGAACACAATCAACAGACATAAGGTACCCTGCTTTCTAATTGTGCTATGAGAATGTTTTACTGCAAACAGAGGAAACAAAATCTTGAAGTGAGCACAGCCTATATACAAACAAGATTTATCTGTTCGACTGCCACAGCCAGGATCAGGTTATAGGACGCAGAAATTTGGTCAGTCTTGGTGCCTCTTAGATGGATTAGGTTAATAAGATTATTAGTATAGTGGATTTAGTGCCGCATTAGAATTTTATATTTAAGGTTTTATCATGATTCTTACATGTAGAAGTGACTATCTCATTGAAGGCAATACAATGCTCCCTTTCTCCACCTTCGACATAATTTAGCGGTTATTAAGCTGAAAAATAGTTCAGATACAGACAACAGGAACATGCAAGGTTGAGAATCCTCAAGTGAGAAAGATATAGAATAATCCCATGCAATCGAAGAAATGGATTAGATATTAACAGTGTTTATTAAGGTTATGAATAAACGAGAACAAATAGGTTTGATGAATTACAATACAAGTTATGGAAGTGAATAATCTATAGGTGAAAAAACTATTTCAATTGACACATTTCCAGGTGAGAAAAAACAGGCTCCTCACAACAAAGAGACAGAGTGAGTTATGAAAGTTAGAAAAAGATTGTCAACATAAGAAGATGACATTATGAAAGAATAAAGACACTTGTAGCTAATAAGTGTTTCAAGTCTTAATTATGCTGCTTGGAATTCCTTAAAATATCTATGCATGCCAGGGAAGTTGACCAGCTTATATGAACTTGTTTTCTTAGATGGAAAAGGAAGGTCAAAAGTCTACCTACCAGCTAATAAGACTTTGTCTTCTTCCCTGCTTTTGAGATGCGTTTCAAGTCTTGGATCCCCCTTTTCATTCCTCTGAAAATTCAGAACCATAAGGTCACTATTGCAATAAATAACCATAACCTTTAGAATCACCATACCTCTGATGCAGATAAACCAATACATAGAACAGAGGCAGCAACATGACTATCAATATGGAAACAGCTAGGTAGAAGACACTAGTTTGCTTCTGTTAAAAATGAGAGAAAAGTGTTATCATCACAAAATATTAAAGAGTAACACCAATTGTTTACTTTCTTTATAATATGCTTAAAGAAGCAAACAATATAAACAAATAACAAGTGAATGGCAAATTATTAAAATGTAATAACAAATGGAAAAATTGCACAAAGTGACCTTGAAAGTGAACATTCATTATCAAGCAAAAGGGAACTAAAAAAGAAATCTTAATCGGGTTTCAAGGGAATAAACTGTTTTTTATTATTAAAAAAATAGTTTTATGCATTTCCAGATAAACACAGTCCTCATCTCTTGAAACTGTTTTCAATGATAATTGCTGCACTTTTAAGTCTGTAACATAAGATATCTAGGGCAGTAATGATGTCAGATTATACAAGAATAGAATAAGGTTGGCACCCTAGGAAAACATTTCACAACCAGATAAGATCTCTGTCAAAGTTATATTAATAGATCAGATACCTCAACTGCAAGTATGTTAAGCTAGTTTGTAGATTCTCTTAAAGATTGCCATTGGGATGCAATTGTACATATGTAGGGATATATCAAGGAGTACAAAGATGCAGATTGCTGCTAAAGCAATGGCTGTACTAGTATTACAAGATACACTTATGTAAGTTGAGCAAGTTCTCTTTTATATAGTGTAAAATATGGATAACTGTCCAGATCTGAATGAGTTTACTGAATTCATTCTGGTCAGGCTTTTCCCTATTTTGGAGCAGGATTTTCATCCTCCTTGACTGGCATCTATTCTCCGAATTTGAAAGAGAAAATATCTATAGGATTTCTTGTTTCTACTTTCAATAAAATAACTGATTGAGGTTTGTCTCCTCAGCTATGAAGACCGTAGGGTATTCTTATGTAAACTTAAGGAATAAGAGAATAAAACATCCATACAAGTTCCATTATCATGGAGGTTATGTGTAGGCACCCCATGACAAAAATATTCTTGGAGGTTGTGTGATCTCTAATGTTATCTACACATGTTCCGGAACAGATCTGGGTTGAAACTGTTTTAACAACTTATCTTATTGAACACCTACCATCACATGTACTGAATTTCCAGACCCAGTGCCAAGAATTACCTGCGACTATCCTGATCTTTGAATCCTATTAAATGCTCCAGTCGAGGTCTTCAGTTGCACAGCCTTTGTCCACATCAACCAGGATCATAGTAAACGTAACCAATATCTATCAAATGTGTTCTCCTAAGTTACTCCCCATATCAGAAAGGTTACAAGTGACATTCCCCAAAATTTACAATTACATGGACATGACCTCAGAAGAACACCCTTTATCCCAAATCAAATATTCAAGGGGGAAAAACAACACTAGAGAAATATCAAATAATGGAAAAACTAGAGCCTTCTCCAGTACATCATTCCTATTCTCAACCCAACCAACTTCCTATGGCATGTCCTCTACCTGTGTTGATGACCTTATCCATGTCCAAGGATTAAAATACCATACTGAACCAGTCGAAACTGGCGAAACATCTCATTCCGCGTACTGACTGGCACAACCCCACGGTAGCAAAGAGGCGTCACATGACCCCGAGGTCACGATGGAGGCGTCACGTGACCCCGCAACCGTTGTGGCTGCGGAGTGGTCGCTCGACCGTCGTAGCCGGGCCAGAGTTGCACGAACTTGCGACCGTGCTGCAGTCACACGACTTTTCTCGCGTCGCAAGTGGGTCAGTTGTTTTTTTAAGTAAAACTTAAGTTGATTACTTTAATCAACTCCTAGCTAAGATAGAATAATATAAAAAGACTTTATTAACCCTAATAAAAAAATTATCTAATTAATTATATATTTTATTTATTTTGATTTAAAAATGATAATAAATTATTTATTTATTTATCTGTTTTCATATTAATTTCCTTTTTAAAAGATTATTTTTATATTTAAATATTTATATTAAATATTTTTTAAATTAATATATTATATATTTAAGAATACCGAAACTATATTGGCAAAGCACGATATGAAACTGTATTATTCCAATCCAAGACCAAAATCTCGCCACAGATCGAGATTTTAAACCTTGCCCATGTCAAGTCCCTCAAGTTCCTAAAAAGGGTTGGTTCCTCGGAATCCTGTTTCCCATCAAGCTAGAATCTGCACAAAGGAAAACCAAAATAACATATTGTCTATTCAAGTGGATATAAAACTCTAGAAGAGCAAGAGGACCACACGCCGCCATCAGGACAACACCAAGACCCTTAGAAAGTCTCACAATTAACACTCTTTCAAATTTGCACTCTGTTGAGGTTTTTGATGATCTTAATCAATTGATTTCTTCAAGGGTGTGAAATCTTACACCTAACATCCCATTGGTAATTATGTATCTTAAGAAAGTTTCTCTCCTAGTTGTAGAACTTTTGTTATATCCTTAACAGATATCCAACCAACACCAAGCCTTAACGGATATCCAAATTCCAAATAATGTGCAAGAAGCACTTGTCCAACCAGAGTTAAAGATAGCAATTATGGAGGAACTTCGAGACCAGCCTACTTGCAAGGAAGAGATTGGTTGGATGCAAATGTTGTTGGGAATGTGAACAAATTCAAAGTGAGACAGGTTACCAAAGGATTCAAACAACCCTATATAACTACGAGGTGGCATTTGCCCCTTTGCTAAGTTAAGTTCAATGCAGGTTCACTAGACTCTAGCCATCACCAATTAGATGTCAAAAAAACACATGTTGACTTGCTGATCTAGAAAGTGGTTATACATGGAAGCTCTACCATGATTTGAAACACAAGAGAGCTTTAGAAAAATGTGCACTCAATAACCACTATATGGTTTTAATCAGTTCCCACGTGCCAGGTTTGAGAGAAAACAGTAGTAAAGAAGCATAGGTTCCTTGCAACATTTTGATAAGAGATCAAGCGAAGGAAATAGAAAGGACTTATACATGGAAAATCCACCATGACTTGAAACCCAAGAGAGCTTCAACAAAGTGTGCAGACTCGATAAGCCTTATGTTTTTAATCAGTCCCCACGTGCCATGTCATTTAATTGACTCAACAAGCCAGATTGAGATGGAGTAAGAAAGTCCATAGACTGATAAAGGAAGGGCTGGTAAGAAAACTTATTTATCTTGCCCATACAAGGCTGAATATTAGGTTGGCAAAAAAGTTTATGAATAATCCAACAGAGAAGCACTTGTGCTCTGTATTTTGAATCATTCAGTATCTCAAAGAATCCTGGAAAAGGACTCTAGTTCAAGAAATATATGCGCAGAGTGGAAATTTTTTACAGATGCAGATTGAGTTGAGTGCTTAATTGATTAGCGATCAACTACTAGGTTTTGTACCTTTGAGTGGGGAAACATGGTTCCACGACAACGTAAAACACAGTGAGTTGTAGCTAGAAGTGGTACTCAAGCTGAATTCAGAGCCATGTTTCACAACATTTGTAAAGTAATATGGCTGGAAAGAATGTTGAAGGGATAGCAAATATTCTCCCAGATTTGAAGAAGAATATCTCAATAGGATTTCTGGTTGCTGTTTTTAATAAAACTGATTGAAGCCTGTCTCCTCAGCTATAACTACCACATGAAATTTTCCTATAAATTAAAGAATAAGACGAATAAAATATCTAGAAAATTTCAATTATTCCCTTCATAAAGGGTATCTGGTATTGGGTTATAATATATTTTATGGAGGAAAATTGATGAGTTGGAAAAAAAATCTAGGGCAGAAACAATGTAAAGGGCCTTGCCACTATTAACATGTCAATTAAAGTAGCTTAAGTGCTTGTTGGTGGAGCTGACAAAATGTTGCTATGAAGTCAATATGGGATTAACCAAATAGTACTGACTATTTCTTCAAATTAAACAACATTTTGGTGTATGAAAATTAGTGTCCCCAAGAAAATTATGTTTGCAACATGCTAAGCATGTTAGATTCATATGCACTAACTTGAGAACTTGAGTAGAGTTGACAATTTGTGTAGCATGATGTTAATTTGTATGATAAGCAGGTCATGCAATCTGTGTGCATGAAAGATCATATAGAATAATATAAATAAGATCTTAAATATTATGTAAATTCAAACAACTGAATTTAAATAATGTAAAAGGTTATTAATTTTTTGAACCATGTCATATCATTGATCATGTTTTGTGTCAAGTTATCATGACATGTCCAATTCTGCCATTTACTAAAGAAAAAAGGGTATGGACCAACCATAATCACTCTCAATACTGTGTCTGGTCAATAACACCACATTATACGAGGTGAACGCATAGTCAAGCCTTACCTTGCCACCCTGAGAGAAAGGCTTCTTGCCCTGACTGCATGTGTGAGCATCACAAAATTGACGCAAGAAAAATTCTGCAAATAACTCCCATTAAAAAAAAATCTACAATAAGTCAGTGAAAGTGGTATATTTATATAGGCATACCATGGAGACGACTTGCTGAATGGCCTTGACTAGTGGGAAAGCAATTGTCTGCCAGGCTCTGTGTATTGGGCAAGGACCAATAACCGGTTATTTGCTGAAGGGCGTATTCAACAAAAATAACATGCAAAAATTCCATAATCCAAATACAGTTAACTTATACATCTGGATTAAGTAGGTAAACCCATGGACCAGAAGATGGCTTTGTTCAGCTCATACACCTTATGCTTTTTTTTTTTTGGAATAAATGCATCATATAAATACTTTCATAGGACAGAAATTAAAAATGGCATCAGTAAATGATTGATTTACAGAGCTTACTGATAAGGCAGATGTTAACTGTTATTATGTACTAAGAAGTAAAAACTATCCAAGTTGGTGAACTATTCATCATTAGAGTTCTGGCATTGGTTTGTATTTGATCTAACTTGAAGAAATAAGTACACTTTGGAGCATATTATCCAAAATATTTCTACCATTTGGTTCATGATAAGCTTGTAAGAATCTTCTTGTTGATTCTGTTATAATGAGATACTCTTAAATGATTTAAGGTATAATGAACCTCGCAAAGATGACGATTCCTAGCAGCAGCTGCAGGATTGCATTTTGTCTTGGCTTTCTTGGACTCTACCATCTGGTCACAATGCAATGCTCCACATAAATCTGCCAAGCATTGCCCTTGAATCTGGAGAGAGATATGGAAAAAATTGAAAAACAAGTATATTTTTTTCAATGTAGTTTCAGAAAAACCAAAATATTTGCTAATAATGTCATGAAACTTCATGTAGCATAGTCTACCACATCAAAACAGTACACAATAAAAAGAAAAAAAAACTCATGGAAATGAAGACCCACAAAAGACAAAGAGGGCAGAGAGTGAGACACAGGAAACATGCCACTACTTCAGTGACTGTAACATATAGTAGATCACTGAACACCAATGGGGCTGGTGTTGAACAATTCAAAACAAGTATCAGGAACATATTGACATTAGTATGTATAATGCATTCATCCTTAAGCTAGCAGAGCATGTCTTGTTCATGGCAGATAAAACTGTAAGATGCTACATGCTTTTGAAATGGCTAAAAGTCTGACAAGTGAAAAAAGAATTTTGCCACATTAACCATCAAACAAGATGCTACATGTTTTTGAAGGGCAGCCTTGGTGCAACGGTATAGTTGTTGCTGTGTGACGTTGTGGTCATGGGTCGAGTCACATAAATAGTCTCTTGCAATGCAAGTGCATACATGAGAGCCAATGTGGTTCAACCCTTCCGTAGGACCCTATATTGGCAGAGTTTCATGCACCAGGCTGCCCTTTAACTATAAAACAGAGTATGGTCCCTTCAAATCCTTGGAGTGACTAGACCAACCAAATGAAGGAATACAAGAGGTATTAATGATCACAGAAGCCCACATCATGTTGAGCTGACGCATCTGATGCAAGAAGCAGAAGCTCTACTATGCTGATGCACCAATCCCATGAAACAATGAGGAACATTTTAAAATGGAGCTTTCAAAAACTAGTGTTTCAGAATTTCCAGAATAGCAAATCAGGAAAATGAGTTTCAACAGATAAGAAAATCATGTGGTAAATAGAATTTTCAAAACTAAATTAAATTTTGATGGTGAAAAGCAAATGCATAGAATCAGAAAAGTAGAATATTAGGAAATGCACCATTTAAAAAAAAAGAAAGAGTAAATTGTGTCAATTATTCGTCTTCTAAGATTAACCTACATCATCCAGCAGGTTAGAGTGCCGGTTGTCAAAATGTAGATCAAGGAATTTTTCAGCTCGGAAACTTTTCTTACAGAAGCCGCAACGCCACTCATTGATATCCACATGGATTTTATGTTCTTCTTGTTCCCGGAATATATCATTATCATGATGGAGCCTGCACTTATTGGGTAGATGGTATTGCTCTTGCTCTACAAATGGCATTAAATACTGCAAGATAACTGATATTATAAGAGATGGTGATCTACATGCAGAACAAAGTTACTAGAGTTGACAGTGATCTTGTGACCTGGTCAATGATTTTTGAGGCAATCCTGCTCCTTTCTCTGGAACAATGTACTTCGTGTTTTTTAACATCTTCTTGCAAAAGAGGCCTGAAAATGGAACATAACCAAAATAAATCTTATTGATAATATTCCAACCCAGGATTGTCAATAAAAAGGGAGACTGTTCTGCACAAACTGCACATATGAGAACAAAGAAAAAAAAGTTTCAGATCCGTCAGGAAGCTTATTGGGCTAGAAAACTGACATTGGGAGAATACAAGACCATTCAACTCCACCAAAGGTAGTTTACAGCCAGCTCAAATGTTCAACTAATGTGATATTTACTTTGATGATAGCAACTTGAACAATGTTTTGTACAGAAGTTACAGGCTTGCAGGAAGCTATGGAATTGAGAGTGCAGGAACCAAGCTAATATCACAATGAGAAATCAAAATTGGTTTGCTACAAATCCTGATAAATCGCGATCAGTATGCACAATGGAATTGAGAGTGCAGGAACCAAGCTAGTATCACATTGAGAAAAGCTATCTACTCCAAGGGAAACATCTAAACCTACCATGACATTATATAGCACGATCATGCTAACTGTACAGCAGGAAATTCAACAAAGAATTCAAAATTAAACCTCTAAATTCCAAAACTGTACATGCTTGTTAAACTACAAGGAAAACAAAACTGAAAAGCTCTATTGATCTGTTCTGATAAAACCAAATCCAATTTGGAAGGAACCCAAACACCTTTAATTAAATCCCAAGCAAAACTTGCTATCCAATGCCTACCAATTCTATCCACGAAAATCGCAGCTGACTCGTGAGAACCAAAATCAAAACTCACAGAAAACATAAAACCATTTTCATCTAACATCCATCTTTATAGCAACCGATCCTAGGGTTTTCTTAGAGCAACAAAATCTTCATACATGCTATAATGGAAACAAAAGAAAGGAATCAAATCTCGAAACTACTCTTCCTTTGAAACTCACGGCAGAAATCTTCATGACATACTCAAAAATACAAAGAAAACTCCAAATCAAATTCGGAACAACTCCTACTGCAGGTGAGTAGCAACTCACCTCGCTGTTCTTGGACTTACAACCGAAAAGGAGGAGCTTCTAATGCTGCTAGGGTTTCGGATAGCTTGGATTTCGGCTCTTCTTCGTGCTCACAAGCTCTCCTCGACGATGGTGGTCGCACACGGGTGAAGACCGGCCGGAAAAAGCCTAGCTCCGTCGCCCTTTTCGCCTGAACAGCGAAGTCGCCGCCGCCGTTCGCGAGAGAGGAGGAGAGGGAATTAGGTTTAGGGAAAAATAATATCTCCAAATTCCCCTAACTTATCCCTTTTATAACTCTCGATATTTCTATCATCTATTACTACTTAAATTTATTCCGCTCTCTAATTATTTATGAAACACTTGCGGAACAGTTGGCTAGTTGGATTTGGTTAAGGTTTGGTTCAGTCCGAGGTCTACGGTTCGAATCTCGGCTTGGACATTTTTTTCGTTTAATAAAAATATCAAACAACCTCCAAAAATTGCATAAAAATCTCTAGAATATTTTAAAAGTATTTCTAAATATTTTTAAAGACATTTAGAACATGAAATAGGAAAAATTAGGTCGTTACAAAATTATGGTTGTTGCTTTTGCATTTGTCAGCTTCTTGTTTCATGCTGCTTGTCCATAAGCCTGGCTGACAAAGTTCACCTTTAGCATATCTAGGCAAATTGGTTCCATTTTGTAGAATTCTCCAACATTTTGAGTTGGTTTTAAAAATGTCTTCCATCTTTCTCTTCCAATTGGCAAAACTTTTGTCATTGAAGAGTGGTGAGCGGATTGTGTTAAATCCTTTCTGCAAAGACATTTCTTAAAAGTATATTTGTTCAAGTTGTATTAAGGTTTCAGATAGAATATGAGTTTGGTTTGGATTTGATATAATTGTAATTAGGGTTTGGATTTTGGTACTGACTAGGCTCAAATTCTTAATCAATTTAATTGTTTATTCCATTCTCAAAGCATAAAGCTTGTCCTAAGTTAGATTCAAGTTTTATTTTAGATAATTGAGAAAGAATTTCAAAAGTTAGCTTCTAGGTCATGGTGAGACAGAAAGGTCTTCTTGAGTATCGGAACAATAGTCACTTCCTTAGACAAAGCTAGTTTAAGAATATTTAGTTAAATCAACTTTAATATGATGCCTTGGTC
The DNA here is from genome assembly GCA_037833815.1 of Zingiber zerumbet. NCBI lineage: Eukaryota > Viridiplantae > Streptophyta > Magnoliopsida > Zingiberales > Zingiberaceae > Zingiber > Zingiber zerumbet. The sequence goes on from JBBMJZ010194401.1 coordinate 10,819, forward strand.
TAATTGGTTTAAAGTGAGGAGAGTTAGCTTCTTCTAGTTCCACTCGACTAGATGCATGAGATAGGGTACTTCATACCCAACCTAGATATACACTTATCCAGGCTTTACTAGCATATGTATTATCAGTTCAACTACACTAATACCAAGTTATAGAATCAAACTCGATGATAGAAAGGGGGTGAATAACATTATGAATTTTAAAAATCAGCAAATAGCAAATAAAATAGTTGAGTCAATCAGAGTAGCACAATGGAAATAAAAATTACTTAGACTAGTTCAATCAAGTAAAACAATACAATATAAGCATGCAATAGATATAACTAACAGTTTAAATATGAAAGTAGCTAATCAATCAAACAAGAAGTATAGACATACAACAGTTATAAAATATGATTCTTATTTCTAAATTTCTCTTAGGTGGAAAAACTTTACAAAAAAAAAGCTAAAAAATTTAAGCATAATAAAACAAATAAGGCAACACTAAAATAAATAAAGATGTTACTCTATGTGTTATGGATCAGAAATGAAGTCCGTATTGTAGCGTGTTTCAACACAAAAGGTGAAAGAGCACTTAGAACACTAGAACACGAGAGAATTGTGTGTAGATGAGCAATTTTCAAGCTCTGCATCGAAGCTCCTTTTATAGCACTCCTCTGGTCCTCTACATCGAGGCTCTCAAATTGACTAGGCACACTCTGGTTGCTTGGAGAGAGGTTAAACTTCATTTTGACCTGACTCGCTCGGATTGATGATAATGACATCTCCCAGTCACCCATATCCTTTGATCGCCTTGACCCAAGATGGTTATCTAGACCATCGAACATGCTTTCCTACAGTGGTTACACGTAATGAGTAGAATACAGAAGGTAAAGTTACTCGCACTTATGTTAGGTATAGGCATTCAGCTTCAAGATGACTTATCTAGACTGAGTTGACAAGCTACAGCTCCCAACTGCTTCCACTTGGACTTATTTGTCAAACTTTCAGCTCCCATCTGACTCCACCTCGACTTGATTCACCTAACACCCATCTAGGAATTTGTTTGCAAAGTCTTAATCACTTGGACTTGATCCACCTAACCTTCATCTAAGAATTTATTTGTCAAGCCTTAATCACTTAGACTTGATTTGCCTAGCCTCTAGCTAAGAATTTCTTACTTGCTCTTAACTAAGACTTAACTCATGTCTAACTCTCAATTAAGGCGTTAGTTGTCTAGCTTCACTCATCATGACTTAATTAGTCACTCCCTAATATGTAACTAGGACATTAACATGTGTCAAGCAACCTACACCTACACCTGCACACTTAACATCAACATATAAGATCACAACAAACCTAACTTTAACCTTAGTCATGTATCAAAATTCTGGGTTAAATATTATGTATCCAACACCAACATAGCCACCCTACATTAAGTAATCAGGACGTTAGTTGTCTATCTTCACTCATCATGATTTAATTTATCACTCCCTAATATGTAACTAGGGCATTAACACTTGTCAAGCAACCTACGCTACACCTACACCTACACACTTAACATCAACATATTAGATCATAACAAACATAACTTTAACCTTAATCATGTATCAAAATTCTGGGTTAAATATTGTGCATCCAACACCAACATAGCCACCCTACATTAAGTAACAATGATATAATAATTTTTTTCTTAAAATTCATTAATTAAAACTAAGCTATTAATCTACTTAAGTAAACCATAGCCCAAATTATAATATAAAAATAGTAATTTTATTCAATGTTTTTGCAGTCATTGTAGATAACAAGTTTTTCTTGCAAAGCTTCGTTCCTTTTGTATTTTTAAAAATTTATAGGGGCAATTACTCTCCTTCAACAACTATGCACAAAGACTGACAATTTAGGTTAATGTCAATAACCATAACCATGCACAATACCAACTTGTGACAATTAGGAAGGAAGAAAAATATCTCATCTTCAACATTATATACCTAAGGCAATTGATTTGATTATATTTGGAAGTTCACCTCATAGATCTTATTGTTCATAGGACTGAGTATTCGGTCAAAATTAAACTGAACATATCGAAAATTAAATAAATCAAAATTTTTTTGAAACAACTAAATCGATCAAATTTTTCTATTAAAACTGAATCGATAAAATATCAATTAATTCGATTTTCAACTGAATTAACCAAAATTTTAAAATTGTATTTGATTTTAACTAAAACAAGATTTAATTTAATTAATTATATTTTTAAATAAAAATAATTAAATTAATATTTTATTCAATTTATTCGGTTTAATCAAATTATAAAATTTAAAATTAAAACCAAACTAAATTAGTCAAAAACCAAATCGATTTTTTTTTAAAAAAAAATGAAAACTAAACTAATCGGACCGAATTTCTAAATTCCATCAACTCGATTCGATTAATTCAATTTTATTAAATTTGTATTCACCCCTACTGGTACATCATCTTGTATCTAAATTCCATCATCTCAATTTGATTAGTTCAATGTTATTAAATTTTTATTCACCCATACTGGTACATCATCTTGTAACTTTGTAATTTTTTTATGTATAGATAACATAATTATAAATTGTATATGGCCGACCTAACTATAGACTATAACTAAACTATGAAATCACCATTACTTTTTTACTGAACTTATCCATAGGTAGTGTATAATGAGAATTAGAATCAATGTGATCACTTTATAAATGGGAAAAAATGAAAAGAAAAAAAAATTGAAAAGAGTTTGATAGTTTTTTGTAAAAGCTAAGCCGTATGAATTCTAGACAATCAAAATAAGAATTCGAATAGGAAAAATAAGAACATGTGAGCATGGATCTTCGTATCATTGAGAACATGGCATAAGAAAAATAAGTACATAAACAAATATGACAAGGAACCTAATTGAAGAGTCATATCTTTGTCTTTAGCGTCGTCGACTTGATTTCTATAGAAGAAGATATTGCAGAAAGGAAGGTCTTCCAAGGGGCTTAAGGGATGACGGTGCCATAAAGCTTCTTGTTAATGAGGAACAAGAAATTATGTCAAGATAATTTCCAAAGCCCTTGGGGACCAATCCTATATATATTGGACATCTATTATCAGCCCATAAATAATAATATATGCGGGACTATACGTTTATATATATACTGAACATTTATTATCAACATATAGATGATAATAGATGCGGGACTGAAGGTTCTACATATACAATGTCTACATCCAACAACTGAATCCAATAAGTTTAAGTTAGATCACTTAAAAGAGTTTAGATTGTATTCACATATACAACTTATAGATAAACCCACCTAATAGGGATAATTATATTCAGCAATCTCCTACTTGGGCTATATGTGAGTTGTACATGGAATATAAGTAAAACTTTAGTTGATATCAAACTTTATGGGTACAAGATACCCCTGCAAATAATTTGGTTCATTAACTTCAGTATAGGACTAAAGAGGTCATAGCAACTGTATATGATCGTAATAAGCCCCAACAGTAATCACAATACTAATATCATTAATGACATAGATTAAGATGTAGATGTCAATTTCAAATGGTCCTAAGATGACCTCAAAAGATGTTAGATCATATTTATAAAATACTTTATGCTAAACTACAAAGCAAATCATGATTCAAACTGTATGATTCTAAAAGGAATCTATATCTTATTTACAAACATCAAATGCTAAATAGAAACAGTAGATAATGATATCATAGTTAGTGTGTCAAACAAACATATAAATTTCTATTAATATTTTGAACTTTAAGTACGTACAATAATCAAAATAAATATGTGTCTTTATTAATCAACATAGAGAAATAAATATAAACTCCTACTAGATGAGTTCTACTTCCATAAAAAGGACTCTTATATCCACAACATGCGCATGAAACACCTTAGACACTAAGGCTTTGGTGAGTCGATTGGCCAACATGGAATCTATACTGATATGCTCGACCATAATCTGACAAATCTGAACTCTTTCTTTAACCACGAGAAACTTAATGTCGATATGTTTAGACTTTGACGAACTACGGTTTCTCTTGGCATAAAGTTCTGTAGCTTTATTATCATAGTAAATCCTCAATAACATGTTAATGCCATCAAAGATCTGTAATGTTGTGATGAAGTTCTACAGCCAAATCCCATGATTGGATGCTTCATAGCATGCTATCAACTCTGCCTCCATAGTAGAAGTGATTATTAGCATCTTCTTGACACTTTTCCAAGATATAGCCCCTCTAGCAAGCATGAAGATATAGCCCGAAGTGGACCTCCTGCTATCCAAGCATCCAGTAAAATCAGAGTCTGAATATCCAATCACCTCCAGATGATCTGATCTCCGATATGTGAGCATGTCATTTAGTTCTTTACAAATACCGCATCACTCTCTTTACTGCTTTCCAATGTGATAGTCCTGGTTACTAACATATCTGCCTAACATCCCCACTATAAATGCTATAGCTGGTCGAGTACAAACTTGTGCATACATGAGACTTCCCACTGTTGACACATATGGGAATTGATTCATCTCCTTTATTTCAAGTTCAAGCCGTGGATACTGCTGCAAGCTGAACTTGTCACCTCTTGACACAGGTGTGTCACCAGGTGTATAGTTCTGCATACCATACCTCATAAGCACCTTTTCAATATAGGCTTATTGTGAAAGTCCAAGAATGTCTCTTGAACGATTACGATAGATCAGTATGCCTAAAGCGAATGATGCTTCACCAAGATCTTTCATTTCAAAATTTTCAGATAGAAATGACTTGGTTTGATGCAGCATACCCTTATTATTGCTCGCAAGCAATATATCATCCACATACAAAACAAGTATAACAAACTTGCTTCCGCTGAACTTGACATATATGCACTGATCAACGGGGTTCTCTTTAAATCCAAATGAGATAACCACTTGATCAAATTTCTGGTACCATTGACGGGATGCCTGTTTTAAACCATAAATGGACTTCTTTAATCTACATACTAGGTTCTTTGAATCGTGAGACTCAAAGTTCCTTGGTTGCACCATATATATAGACTCCTCTATGCCTCCATTGAGGAATGCAGTCTTTACGTCCATTTGATGTAGCTCCAAATTATAATGAGCTATAAGTGCCATGATTGCCCTAAGGGAGTCTTTCGTCGACACAGGTGAGAAAGTCTCCTTATAATCAATGTTTTCTTTCTGAGTGAATCCCTTGGCAACAAGACGAGCCTTATACTTTTCGACATTGCCCCTTGAATCCCTCTTGGTTTTAAATATCCATTTACAACCAACGGGCTTCTTTCCTTCAGGCAATTCGACAAGTTCCCAAACGTCATTGTCTGCCATAGACTTTAACTCTTCTTGCATGGCATTAATCCACCTTTCAGGGTTAGAGCATTGTTTAACTTCTTGGAAAGATATAGGATCACTGTCCAACCCTATGTCAAAATCATGCTCTTGGAGGTAAACATAATCAAGAGAATTCGTGATTCTCCGCTCCCTTGCGGATCGCTTAAAGGCACATGTGTTTAAGGTGGTTGAGGTACTTGCTCATCAAAATGAGACAATACTTCAATTTCAGTGGCAGGTTCCTCCAATTGCATTGGAGAAGTTATGGAAATATCTTGGTTCATTACGCTCACTGGATGCGTGATACTCATAATGTGCGGTATGATAATCATACCACTATTGATCACACTAGTAGTGACCATAGGAGAATCACCAATGCTTTCCTCAAAAGATACTTTCCTAATTTTATTACTCCCATTGTCCTCAATGAACTTGGTGTTTTTCGTTTCGAAGAAGGATCTATTAGAGGGATCATAAAATTTATACCCTATTGACTTCTCAAAATAACCTATAAAATTACAACTAATTATTTTTTAATCCAGTTTCCTTTCATTAGGCATGTAAGGCCTAGCTTCAGCTAGACAATCCCAAACGTGTAAATGCTTAATGCTAGGCTTTCTACCCGCCCACATCTCGAATGAGATTTTAGTTACTGCCTTACTAGGTACTCTATTGAGTAGGTAAACTGTAATCTTGAGTACTTCACCCCACAAGCACTCTGGTAGAGAAGTGAAATCCATCATACTTCTTACCATGTCTTTTAGGGTTCGATTGCGACGCTAAACTTCATCATTCTTACTGGGTGTACCAGGCATGATATATTGAGGCACAATCTTACACTCAACAAGGTAGTTTGCAAAAGGTTCTGGACATTGTTCACCTAATCCATCATATCAACCGTAATGTTCACCTCCACAGTTGGATCAGACGACTTTTATTTTCTTACCTAGTTGAAGTTCAACTTCGGCTTTAAAAAATTTGAATATATCCAAAATTTTGAACATATCCAAATTTGGAATAGTCGTCTATGAAGCTATTAAAATATGTGTGTTCATTTCAAGATGCTTTAGGGAATGGTCCACAAATGTCCATATATATTAACTCCAAAACATCACTACAATGGCTAGCCCCTTTATTCCTTTTGTTAATGGTCTTTTCCTTGATACACTCTATGCAAACATCAAAGTCTGACATGTCAAGGGAATCAAAAATTCCATATGACATTAACCCTTCTAGGCATTATTTGGATATATGGCCTAAACGCTTATGCCACAACATGGAAAAAATTTTGTTAGTCAATTTGCATTTTATACCTATACTATACATTATTACGTTATCAACTGTAGGAGTAAAGGTCTTCAATTTAATAAGCTTATCAACTAAGGAACTATTGCTAATCAAAACTGAATTAAAGAAAATACTAAACATTTAATTTCCAAATGAATAAAAATAACCTAATTTATCCAAACAAAAAATTAAAATTAAGTTCTGTCTGAAAGATGGTACAATAAATATATTTTCTAAATCTAGAAAGACATCAATTCCTAAATTAAGTCTAAAAACATCAATGAACTCTACTTTAGCATTATTGTCATTCTTTGTATAGATGTATCTTTCACGATCAAGCGGATAACTGCTCCTAAGACAACCTTGCATAATGACACTTATGTGAGTAGTAGCACCTGTATCTATCCACCAAGTGTTAGTGGGTACTATAGCTAAATTAACTTTCAAACTAACAAAATTTTAAAAACTCCTAGAATTTGCAGTTTACTTTCCCTTTTTTCCTTTATTGATCCTCTTTCTCTTCTTGCTTGAACCTTGAGATCTAGATGCTAGGTGAGCACTTTCAGGTGTCTCAAACCTCAGTCTCTCCCTTATGTTTTCTTTTCCAGTATACCGCATGGTTACCAACTTCGTAAAAAGTGTGGTAGTGTCGACCTTTTCATTTGAGGTGAATCGATCTGCTAATTGGTCCAAAAAACTCCATGCATCTTCTCTCTCAGTTATCGAGCCCTTTATTGTTGCCGGTATAGAAAATTTCATGATATACTCAGACATATGCGATTTGATTTCTCCCATACCTGAAATTCAGTCCTCTGCTCTATAGTGCTAGCACTGGTCAGAGGTGGGGGATGATCATTTCTTAATGCATAGTCTAAGTCCATGCAGCCTAAGACTACAGTCACGTATTCTTTCCATTCAGTAAAATTCGAACCAGTTAGTATTGGGATGTTATTAATATTGGCAGTTACAAATTGCATTGAAATTAAAGAGAGAATTTATTTAAGATCACGATTTAACTAAAGCAAAGAACATATAAGTAATATAAAATTATGCAAATAAAATAAAATTTTAAATGCATATGAATAGCTCTTTATGAGATACCAAGTACAACATAATGTGTCTTCTTTTGGGCCGACACATTATTTGTTAGCGATACTCTCTAATATAACTCAAACTTTAATTGGTCATACAATGTGTCTTCCTTTGGGCCGACCCATTGTGCGCATAAAATGATACTTTATATGAGTTATATTTTGGTCAATAGCTCACAACAACCTTAATCGGCCACATAATATGCTTTCATTTGGGCCAACATATTCTATGCATAATCTGAATAAAATAATATTTTGTTCCATAGTTGTAAGCTACCTTATGCATATATTTGGCATAAAAATAACATTCCTTTGGGCCAATTACTTTTAGCATAGATATACGTCTATCAACACAAAATGCACTAAACCTACCTAAGGTGTCTTCCTTTGAGTCAACACATTAGTTCAACTTAGTAGCACGTTGTGTGGATAGACTCAAGAAAATTTTATGAACTTAATTTGAATAGAAATTACTTAATCAGCCTTAACAACATAAAATTAGGCTTATAAATCGATTGATACCTTATGATAATTAATTGGTATGATCCAATTGATTATCCCAATCGATCCGAAAGCCTACTATATGCGATTACGTGATTATACATAGAACCCTTCCTTAAGAAGCTAAAGATTCGAGTTCTATAATTAATCATGCATTAAAAATTTAATACATTTTTTTTGTTTATTTCGTTTGTTCACTATTCACGTTTAAACAAGCCATATTTTGTTTGTTCACTATAATTATTTAGTTTTTTTTGTTTATTTCGTTTGTTCATTGTTCAGTTTAATCCTTTTGGGAATCCGGGCCACCGACAGATGGCATGATTGGCAACATGGTCAAGCGGAGAATCATACGACGGAAACTTCCACTGTCTTGTCAGAGATATGCTCGGGTTGTTAAGGTATGGTGTCAGGGACGCTTTCCTTACAGGTTTTTTCATGGAAAGCTTTGAGAAGCGTATACATTCTGCATGCGCGTTTCCGGAGCCCTATATAAAGAGTCTCAAGCTTCGACAGAGGTATGCATATTCTACTGTAACTACTGTTACTCTGTTGTTTTCGCTTCTCGCCTTTGCTTCGTTTTCCTACCGTCAGTGATCTGACTTGAGTGTCGAAGGGTTAATGCCGGAGAACCCCTCCATAACTCGGCACTAACATTTTGTGATTGCAGGCTCAGCTAGTCGAAGGTCTATACACGATCAATAGGAGCACCACACTCTAATATTCGCCACCTCGACTTTCAGACAAGATAAAACCGTATAATAAACGTAGCGTGACATATAATAAATCACATGCATGCGAATAACTTCATAAGGCATACACTTTTAAACAATAATTATGATCTCATACTCAACCTCCTCCCTTGATTTTTATTAGAGCCGTCAATTTGGGTTGGACCCGTCGGGTTGGCCCGCCCCGCCAAACAATTTAAGCGGGTTAGGTTGGAATTTTATCAACCCAAGTCCG
>JBBMJZ010194602.1:0-19995 GCA_037833815.1 Zingiber zerumbet
ATACCTAATTACACTACGACCTTCCAATGGTTTGTTCCTTTCCATCTTGGTCGTGAGCTACTGTTTATAATTTATAAAGGACTGATAACATTATCTTCTGTGTGTGACACCACACACTATGTCATCTACAATATAAATTAATTGAACAACTACACTTTGACAAACAAATGTAGATAATTTGACCAAATGTGATTCTATATTCAAAATAAATGTTTACAAAAGCTTAGGCTTTTAGTATACACTCTAACAACCCAGTGTGGTATTTTGCACCTGAGAATTGACCTCAAAACCTATTGAAGCAAACACTCATGCAGGTACCACTGCGCCAACTTGTGGGGGCAAGCATTTAATATTTGGATACATGAATGATTTGTGTGAATTGAAGGTTAGGTGTAATTATCCAATACCTTATGCATTATTTGAGACAATAACATAACAATCACCATACCTTCTGGTCACCATTGTGCCTGCACTATAGACCAAACTCTTGTACTAACTATCTGATCTTTGATAACTCTATATAACTACCTACATTAGGTAATTTATGATAAAATGTGAGAAAACATTATTCAGCGCCTATTTGGTGCTGTGTTGGCTACATGTGGTCTTCACATACTCTTCTCCTATTGAACCTTTCTGCTATCCTCTATTGTTAATATGTTCCCAGAGTACCTAATTAGTACAACAATATCAATAAATGATAAATGGTATAACAGTATAAGGGAAATTTGTTGCTATAACAGATTCAGAAACGATGGAAATAGCGCTAACACCCATATCAACCAGAGCACCTACTTCCAACCTTTGCATCAATAACTTACTGCCCATTTCTGCTGCACTCTTCATTGGCTTCATCATCTAGCACAATACACACAGTGAGTGCTACAATATGAATACCTTCTTCGCCATCTCCTCTACCAAGGCCAACTCTTTGTGTTCCGAGCTGGTAACGCATCTAAAAAGCTTGTCGTGACCAACACCACGCCACTCTCCAAGGATTTTCATACCAAGGTTGATGGGCGCGGAGGATTAATTGGAATGTTGCTGGTAGGTATGTACTCTTGTGTTAAATTGATATGGAAATCAAGTAAGCTGATGGCTAGATATTTGACAGCATGCTGAAATAGGTTGTCTATCAAGCATTGTGACTACAGAAACTATCATGGTGAAATTCATGAGGCAACCATAAACTTCAAGGGGGTATCTAAACCTCTGAAATGCCTGGATGACACTATTGTTGCAATGATTAACTATAGCGTCATTGCAAGGACCATGCTCTATGGTTGTTCAGAAGAGAAGAGATAATTGATTCAAGGACTGTGATCTGCGAATGCAATAAGACTAGAACTTGCCTCCCTTGCAGCATCTTGGAAGTGGTGATGCAGGTTGACCCTCATAGTACGGGGAAGAGAGGAGAGGGTGGACTCTCACAAGAAATAGGGAAAAGAATGGGGAAGGTAACAAGTAATTCTGATAGCATAACGTGGAGAATTTTAGTGACTTGGACAGTCACATGGAAGAAAACAAATAAGACAGTGCAGTGTCTTGAAAGTTAGGACAGGGAGACATCATTTTGAGCTAATCTCAAGACCAGAACAGGTAGGCATAGTGACACAATGTCTAAGCTATTTCCCATTGTTGGCATTGTGCAGGGCGGTGGAACATCAAAGCCTATCAAAAAAGAAATTTTTTCATGTGGCAATAAGTATAAACAATGGACAAGGACAAGTTGATTATTCAAGGAATCAGGAACAGATGACTTCTTGTTGGCACAGTGCAGATGTCTTGTTGTTTCTCTTCCACTTCCTCTTTTTATTTCCTCTTTATCCTCCATTTCCTCTGTAGTACGTCAACACTGAGCATTGATGCAGACTTGTATTGTGTGTTGGCACAGATCAACACTGATATGGAACCATCCCGATCAAGGATTAAAACCAATTCCAATACATTTATTTAAAACCTTGGTTGCAAAGATTCTTCCATTCCATCATTTCTCTTTAACATGACATAAATAAGTGTAGTTAGGTCTGATATCCATTTGACTGAGAGTTCTCAAGAAGTATGTTCCAATCAGCTGGATGTAATGTATGCTTTTAAAACTATGGAGGACGCATACTCTTCTGGAATGCCTTTTTCTGTTTTGTGGTGAAGAGATTTGCACGCTAAGTGTAGGACATGTTTGTTATTTCAGTTGTAATTTTTCTTCTAGAAAAATAGTTGAGTGCATAGATTTACATGTCCCATCTCAAATTGATGGAATTCAATGGACAATTCATGATGGTTCACGTGCTTCACTCATTATGTGCTTGTTTTAGACATGACATTGTCTTTAAGCAGGTTGTTGATGTTGTCGTTGATATTCTGCATGATCTTAAACCAAATCTATGCAGGTAATTCTTACTGATGGGGATTTGTCAACTTTAGCAAATATGAGATGTAATTTAAAGATGAATAACCTAATGGAAGCATCGTCAGTGAGGTCAAGTGGACAACCTATGGTGAGTCATGCATCAGTCTTTTCACAAAATTATGACTGTTATAATTACTGCATGATTGTCACGTGACCTTGTTGACTCATACCATCTTCAGAGAATCAGAGTTGTCTTTTTTTCCCAATGTGCTAAACCCAAATGTTAATTAGATCATATGCATGTAGTTCTCAGTAAGATGTTTTCAGTTCTTGCATTAGGTGGCATTATCATACTCATGAAATAGCTTATTTTTCTGCGGATTTTAGTTTGGATCAAGGCAATGTAGCGTTTAAAAATGTATCAATTCTCTATTGCAAAAATATCCCAATCAAGTCCACTGTTATTCATTATCATGTGAACACGTGGGTATTAGAGTATAACTTAAAGGTCTTCTAAGATAGTTGCATTACAAATTTCCCAGTAACAATCTATCGGTTGATTATCTGTTACAGTATGAGGCTCCTAATTCATCAAAATGTCACCTCAGAGTTACTAATTAATCTGGACTGATATAGAAGAACTCAAGGGGTTGCATGATTATCTAGACGACTTCAAATGGTTGGGACACACTGCTTGATGATCTGAGGTTCATATGGTTGTACTGTTAATAAATGCAAATAAAACAATATCTGAGCATGCCATATTTCAGCCATCTAAGCAAGCCTAGGTTTCATGCTGTTATAATTGCACCTGATTCATTTGAGAGCTGAGTTCAAACCCTATCAAGTTGGAATTTGCTAGTTCCTAAGTAGTTGGGATCTTGGGGACCACCCTTGCGGGGATACATAGGTTAGGATACAAAGATATTGCTTCTAAATGTCACACCCTGAGTAAGCTCTTCTTGGCAGTGCACAATTCCATTGGCATGCAAATTCTTCTGGATTGCCAACTATTTCATCAGCACACCCCTCGTTTCAGCAAACCATGGAGACGCTAAACAACACTTGCAACATATCCTCATACATCATCAAGTAGAGATGGTTGTCACAAGAATTTTGACAATAGTAACACAAAATGAATCTAAATAGATCATATAGTTAAAATTGTAACAATCATTAGTAACATATCTCTCATAAATACAAAGAACAAAATAGTAAATACCTAGATAGTAATGCGTAGCAAACTAAAAGAAAACCTAAAGTGACGTGCAAAACTAAACCCTAGTCGTAGTGATGTTCAAGCAACAGTAGTAGCAGTGTGTCTAACAATTCATCGTAAGATGATCTAAAATGAGTACAAGATATTGATAACCAATAACATTGATAGGAGAGCTTCCAAAAAATAAGTATTAACATGAGTAAATAAGGTGAATCCAATGCACCATTGCTGATTCTAGTCAGATTCTAGTCTGAAGGCATGTGCAGCTGGAAAAATCCTTCCATTACTTTATTTCCTTTCTGTTTGTGTTCCTCACATGAATACACCCCCTAGTATCTTTTGTTACAGTTGTTATGCAGAGAGTCAGGTATTTTTTCTTTAAGTCAATGACTCATTCTATTTTGGCTAGCGTATACATCTTTGAAGTATGATGAATTTTATATGGCTTTTCTGACTTAATTATGATACAGGTCGAATGCAGGCATTTGCCATGGGAGTCTGTATCTAAGAGTGAGCTCCTGAGTTATCAGCCAGAAATAGTGTAAGTGGCATTATGCATTTCCTATTATTCCCAGAATTACCAGAAACTCATGCCTGTAATTAGTCCAGAATATCTCAGTCGAACGTCTCTTCATGGGTGATCTTACGTGTGATATTGCTCCATCAAGGAAGCAGAGCTGTGATACTTGTGACTAATTCATGGTTTTCTTCCAAATATATTTTACTTGATGCCCGACTAAACACAAATTTGATATATCCTATATCAGTTGTGATGAGTATCATCAAATGATGATGAAATCTTACTGTGCTTTTTCATCTGCAGATTGGGTGCAGATATAATCTACGATCCACTTTGCATTCCACATCTCATTCGAGTTCTTTCTACTCTTCTGAATTCTGTTGCATCTGAACCTAAAGCAAATCAAGTTGGCTGTTATAGATTCTCTCAGGAAAGCGAAGATGCACAACATGGACTCAGCACCAGTGAACCTCCTATCGCATATGTAGCTACCGTCATCCGGAATCAGGAAACATTTGATTGTTTTCTCCGAGTGGCTACTCAAAATTCACTTTCTGTTGTTGACGTTACTGATATGGTGAAACCACTGAATCTCCTTCCTTACATGCAATCATATGACAGATCAAGTGTGCATCTCTTGAGAGTGTCGCCATTATTGTTGTAACATTGTGTTGTTACTCTGTATTTAGGCAAGGACTGAACTCTAAATAAGATCCTGAGTTTTTTTTAGAAGGATTTTTAGGAATTCACTCAGTTTTACGAGACTTTACCTTGCAAAATAAATCCATTTATGGTGATTCACACGTTTTTTCTTTCTTTTTTTAAAAAAAAAAAATCAAAGAAACAGATTGAGCCAAAACGAACTGTAGGACAAGCTTTTGTAGGTTCCTTTCTGCACATCCATTACTATCAGATTCTAGTCTGAATGATTATCTACCAGATGGACTCTTCCACATTGAAATCTTTCCCTGATGTTTTATTAAAAGATGTTTTGTAGGTTCCTTTCTGCACATCCATTACTATCAGATTCTAGTCTGAATGATTATCTACCAGATGGACTCCTCTTCCACATTGAAATCTTTCCCTGATGTTTTATTAAAAGATGGGAAATTGACTTTAAAGCAAAGTGTAGCAATTCCAACGAGTTATTTATGACCCCCCAGGTGTCTTCTTAATTTTCTAAACATAGATGGAGTCCGAGTTTTAGAGAATTAATAAGTGATTTTTTCTTTATAGCCGATTGACAATTTATCCTAGTGTTTAATAGAAATTAGTGTAAGTTGGATATTTGGTAACTAAAAAAAATTGAATTACTTATGGAATCATAGTATAATTGAATACAAATTCGCTCACTCGGATATTAAGTTAACATAATACAGTTACTCTAATATCCAATTTATGTAATCATTAAAATAATGAATTGATAAGATATAGAGATAATTATTTTATATAAAAAAACACCTCACTTGACATTAAAAATTAGAATATTTTAATGATTAAAACTTAAAAAAATGTATTATTAAGATAATAATGTTCGTGCAAAGTTGGCTATGACCAAGTCAAAAAATATCACTAGTTGAGTAATGAAATCACTTTATCAACTCATCCTAAATTAAATGATGTTGATTAAATAATTATCAAATTAAAAGAACACTTAAAAATGCAATTATAGTTAAAATAATTTCAAATTCAAATTTTATCCTTTTTTTTAATCAATTCCTTTGTTGGATTATTTGTGAGTATCTTCAATTAAGTTGTTCTTTCCGATGGATAAGGAATAGTAGGAGCATTATTTGAGTAATGGTTAGAATCACCTATAATCTCAATCGATGGGATACTCTTAAATAATTATCATTCTTTCTAAAAATATAATTGAAAGGTTACTTAATTTTGATCCGACACTTTAGAGACTTTTGAGCACTTGAATCACTGGAGTGTCGATGAAATGAGAATATTCATGTGTTCACTAATGCTCAAAGCACTCGGAGAGCTCACTTAAAAACAAGTTTGATTGGTCGTTTCTCATCAATTGAAAAAAAAAGCCTCTAATTGATTGGACAAACGATGTAACTGTTGCCTGTTGGCAGCCAATTTGTATCGATCGGATTTTATCTGCAACCGGCTGCTCAATCTCCACTTGACTGTAAATCCATCTAGTCGATCATTACTTGCACAAAATGTTTTGGCAGTGTTCAAAGCTCTCATGACGATCCCGAATCAGGTAGAATAAAATTATATTCGGAAGCAGCAAGCTTTCATACACAAAATTAACCTTCAGTTTCACCTTCTGCTACATGACTAGTAAAAGAAAACTTAAAACTGTTTTAGGGTATAGACTCAGGGACTTATGTTCATCCTTGCTACGGGTGCTTATGCAAACCTCAACAATGTAACTGCTACCAATGCCATGGCTCTAAAGAGAATCTCATTCATGCTTCTTTTAACCATGCCAGCTATTTCTTCCTCCTTGAGGCTCATCTTGCCTGAATTTTTGCTAAGATAAACAAACGTATCTCTCAGTCCGTTGATCGCCCGCGAAAGCCAGAAGAGGCCAAGTCCAAATCCAGTACTGAAAACCTTGGTTGCACACAGAGCTACCCTTCCACATGCCATTTTGCATGCGACTGCGAAAATTATGGCTAGGCCAGTACCGGCAATTGTGGCGGAAATCGTAGTGAGTAATTGGCTTATCTCAGGGCCTGACTTCTTTAGGGAAAGTATGGATGTGCAACCATTTTCATTTAGGAGAACAGAAAGAAGTCTTTCAAGGGCATGAAAAGAGTTCCTCTGATACGGGTCTTGTTCTGCTGATTTCTTCTTTTTCTTACTCATCGCTTTCCGCTTAGGGACTTCAGGGCTATATCAGAAAAAGGTCGACATAAATTATTAACAATAATGTAAAAGAATCTCAACATAAACTTGAATTCATATAAAGGTGTACCCTTTCAGAGGGGCGACGGTTGCTGAGGTAACCTGTTTCAGGGCTTGTGAACGTCCTCGACCCCTCCTGCACATATGCAATCACCCATTAAAGATGGTCAATTCCATTCACATTCATGCTAGAGGAGGTTTATCCTGATTTGAAGTTTCTTTTTTTTTTTTGTTTTTGGATACAGGAGCAATAGCAACTTCTCTCATGATATAACTGTCATGAGCAATAGCAACTGCCATGCAGCTTTGATATGAGAAATAGCAAAAGTTGCTGTGATATGATTGTACAAAGGGCAGCTCGATGCACGAAACTCCCTCCAATGCAGAGTGCAAGAGACTATTTCCAAAACTTGAACCCGTAATCTGTCACAAGGCAGCAACTTTACCGTTGCACCAAGACTCCCCTTCATGATATAATTGTACAAAATGGGAAAAAAATTGGTCATCCTAAATGAAATGTACTGCCTTTTTAGCACTAACAGTAAGCACGACAGGTTATGATATGTAAACTCTAAAATATGAATACAAAAACAAAAGACTTTGCAGAAGCACTACTCGTGATGTGAGTTATTAGTTATTGCATGGATGAAGACTTTATATAAGACAAGATTTGGAATGTACTTAAAACTGCATTAATACTCAATTTAAACAAAACATAACAGTCTAACAAGCATAGGTTAGCATTTATTAAATCATCCAACCAGCACAAACTTGACAATTTTCTAAGTGAGAGAATGTCGTACTTTCCTGTTTTCCCCATTAACATTTTTGTTCCTTTCTTAGCTACTTACAAAATCTCTATTTGTCCTTGTAACATTTTGTCAATGTTGCAATCTGTGGCAAGGTTAGCAGAAGTGGCTCATACCTTACAAACATACATTGAGCTAAACTGTGTCAAAATCATTTGTTTTCTCACAAAACAATGGTGAGTGGTGATCATTTGATGCAAGTTTCCTGATGTGAAAATAAGTTTATGAATTGTCTATGAGCTATTGTGTGACAATAATTCCACCTAGTTTCTGAGGTTTGAATTCACTCTCTGCGTGGACTAAGGTAGGCCAGGCAACAGGATGTTTGACCAATAAATAAATAAGCTTACACTAGTAAGGAAAAGTTCAGATTAAAATAGATGGACAACGTGTAGGATTTGGGTAGAATTGTATTTAGGTTTCAGTAAATTGAATCCGATAAACTCTGTAGGTATGATAATTAGATGACAATCAAGCATATAAACTAGTTGAAATTATACGCATGCAGGCTAGCAAAGAAGATTAAGGACTTGAGTCACTTTATTATATGGCATAATTGGCTATATGCTGCAAAATTGAAATTAATTATAATTGAATTATTTATTCTTTGTCCTTCAAGCTAGATCCTTAAAAGAAACCTAAGATCAGGCTATATTTTTACAAGTCACACAAAACATAAAGTTGTATGGAAAATATTCTCCATGTATAAACAGCTTAACGTTTAGCTATCAAATTATCAATTGGGCTCTTCCTAGAAATTTAAACCTTTTGGTATAAGGAGTCACCAAATCAAATTCATCATAATATCAAAAGGAGGTCTTTTATCTGGATCCACATATTGTTCTTGGATCAATCCAAATCCAACTTGCCTGCCAACATGCAGGGAGAGCATTTGACAGTTAGAATATAAACATGTAGATTGTACCAACTTAAGCTCCTATTGAGAGATCAGCCAATCATAACACTCTTTTTAAACACTATGCAAGGCTATTGATGATATCTAAACTCAGAAAAGGTTAATCACATATGAATACAGCATCTGAATATTAAACATATCAAAGGAAGTGAGAATACAGCTCCAAGTAACAGTCACACAATATAAACAGTCATTCCGACCAAATATGTTGGGACTAGGTGAAAAACAATAATAATAATAATAAAAGGGTGTACATACCTTGTGAAATATGGGACCAGCAATGACTTTTTACAGCTAGTTGGTGATCTTTTTGGCAGATCAAACTCCGCAACAATTGATACAAGATCTTCTATTTTAGCTACATTGTCAGGGAGCAGAAGCTGCCCATCTGGATGTTCTGTAAAGTATATATCAGGCAAGTTCCTAACAAAGTCCAACTGAAGCTCTGGTGCATAAATCTGTTTCGGTATATGCAATGGATGGTGAGGATCAGTCATCTCAGCATCATAAACAGAAAATTTGTCATCCAAAAGTACACGGTGAGGATGTAACATGTCAATAGCCGCATCATAAAGACCCATAACTTCTGAAATCGTAGAAACATCCAGGTCTTTGCCTTCAGCAAACTTCGATCTAGAGCTTAGAAATTCCATGATCTTTTCATTTCTTATGCACTTCTCTGCAATTCCAAAGCTGAACAGCACTGAACTAACATGTGGATCTGTTGTGGAATAGAGAAATCAAGTTGTTAACTTTAGAATTTTTGTAAAAGCTATACTGTTATACTATTTGAGAGTAGCACAACAGCGATACATGAGCATACATGCCAGCACAAATACATGAGAATTCACAAAGACATCAAAATGAAGGTTTTAGAGTATAACTGGTTGGATTTGCTTACACACTACTTTTGTACTGGAATTCAACATATAAACTATTTGTACTAAATTGCACAATGCTTTAAACAGTGCCCAAGCCTACAGCATGAAAAATTATAGGTAACCTTATCAGTTTGTCATTCCTTCTTGAGAAATTATCTCATTGACTTGAGAAATGATACCTTTAAATAGACTTGTAGGAAATCAAGGCATATATTCCCCATAACAAGCATATGAGAAATTAACAAATATTAATTCTTTACATTTATTGAATAAACCGAACCCATCTATACAATGGCAAATATGGTATGACTTTAATTGTTATAACTTTATATAAACTGCAGACCTTGGACATCCATAAGCACATTTTTTTCAATCATAGGATATATCCTTGAAGGTTGATTGTTCTCCAATAACATATACATTGGGAGGAGCAGTTTCTCGAACTGGTGTGCATTGAACTGAACAGAACCAGATTTTGGTGCCTGTTGTTTGATACCATGAAATGGTAAGGCAGAATGAAATTCCTGAAGTATCAAAAATAAAAGTGAACCTGCTGTGTGTGTGTATATATATATGAATTCAGGAAATCATAAGAAAAATGATGAGAATATGACAAAAATAGTAATCTTTTTTTTCATCAGGCAAAAATCCAAATATATAATAAGAGATTGGCATAAAACTTAAAGTTTCCAGATTAAAAACAAACTATTGCAAATGGTAATATGGCATGTCTGATTAACCATGACCATATTGATTTGGTAGTTTAATGGCAAGTGAAAAGATTATTTATTTTCTTTACCAACAAAAAATATGTTTCTTGAAGGAAGGAATATAGTATAAAAGTATCCATTATGTCTCATGATTCCCTTAAAAAATCTAAACACATGAAAATTGTCAAACCACATTCATAGAGTGCACCAAAAGTCCAACACATCAGTAGAAGTACGTTTATAAATTTGTAAGAAAGAAGGAATAGTACAATAAACATGCATACAATTGTAGCATACTCATTGAATAATGAGGATCAGATGTAAGGACAAAACAATGCAGGAATTCACTTCCTCCCACATTAAATAATGAATATAATGCCTAGATAAATTCACTTCTACTGCTAATAAGCTTCTGTCTATTAGAAAGAATGTAGCCTTATTCCTCTTCTGTTATAGCTATAAAAACAAAAAAAAGATGGAAGGGGTCAGCAGCCATCCCTGAATGGGCGCTGCTTCTCAACGAGCAGATGGCCAAGGCGACACGTCTCCCTCCCTCTCATGTGACCACAGCCACCGCCAATCACCCCATCCTCCAATCACAACAATCCCCACTAACACCCCTTTTCTCCAATTTCCACTATAAAAGAAATCCATTTCCCTTTCTATAACCCATCAAGAACCATTTTTCTCCTCCTCTAAGAACACTAAATACCCCATCCCTCTCCTCTAAGATTCCATTCCGTCGTGGTGAATCAAGGTTAGCTGTCCCCTACATGAGAGTGAGATGTGACACTATTGGTGAGATGAGCCACCACTACCACTTCACTTGTGCAAGCATAACCAGCCAAGAGAGAACAGTGTCAAATAATTTGTGCATGCAACCATGACCCCTACCACTCCTCCCAAGTGTCTGTGAGTAGAACCGTCAATTTGCGTTGAGCCCGTCGGGTTGGTTCGCCCTGCCAAACAATTTAAGCGAGTCAAATTGAAATTTTATCAACCTATTTAAAGGCAGGTCCAAGCAGGCCAACCCGCACGGGTTGTGGGCTCGGATTGGCTTGCAGGATGAGATTTTTTTTCAAAATTTAAAACTAAAGTGGAAAAATTTTAATGGACTCGTGGGCTTGGCCGGTCTAATCAGCAATACAAACTTTAAGATTTCAACATTTTCTATTTTTTTAATTTTTTTATTTTTTGGCAGGCTCGTGGGCTGACCCACAACCTTCCTTGAGTTGGGTTGGGGATTTCCCAGCCTGCCCCACCATATGATAGGCCACAAGTTGACCCGTTTGATAACACTATATGTGAGGAATATTATAGAATCAAGACAATGATCCTACTAGAGGAGGTGAATAGATGACACTCAAATTCATTCATTTCCTCGTACAAACACAAACAATACAAGATTAGTAGCAAGGTGTTTGTGGATGATTGAATAATGTCAAGTTTATATGCAACGAAAATAAACAAAATAAAAAACAAGTAGATAATTTTATGCGGTTCAAAGACTCACCTCCTACTACCCAATATATAATGTCACTAAATAGATTCACTACTACCACCACCCCTTCACAGTAGATAACAAGGTCCACCCCTACAAAGATGAAGTCTCCATCTAGCCAATAAGATTTTTTAAAATAAACTTGACCCTGTTCAGGGATTTCACTCATAAAAGACCAAACTTATCTCCCTAATATTAAAAATGGAAGCTTGAGAGAGAAAATTACTAAGAGCTTGAGATATGAAAGCATTCAATCTTTATTCAAGCTCTTGAATCCTTTTGAGCATTGATCTTGATGAGCACAAATGTTTGAGAGATATTTTCATCAATGTTGTAAGCCTAAAAGGCCACAAGAGTTTATAAATAAAATTCTTCAATTGATAGATTATGGCTGCCTCCAATCAACTAGATTGGCCAGAATTTGCCTATTGGATGACAATGGGTACAAGGTTAGTTGATTGTTAATCTAGAGCAGTCGACTGTCAAGCCTCTAGTTAATTGGAAATTTCTTATAAATTTGATTGTTACTCAAACAAAAATATTATAATTGACCAAAACCTTAATCCAGTTGCCTGCCAACCCTCAATCCTATCAACCCCGATTAGTCAATTTTAACAATATAGGCAAGTCTCCCTTCACATACACCATAGTAAGCATGTCAAGTCCAAGACTTGAGCTGGGTCAACTATTCAATTTGATATCACCCTAACATCATGAGGCATCAACAAATAACCTTTAAGAACCTACCCACTACGAAATCACAACATTATTACAATACATATGCCTGAAAGCAAAATCCAACATTACAATACACAGCATTATCACTCGTGCCTCTCGCATTATCACTAGTGCCTCTCATGCCTATAGGTCTTTAGCTCCTCTCAAGCTCTAACTGCAACAACTCAATCTAAGCTTCTAGCTTCTGAGTCCATTAAGCTCTTCCCAAGCTCCTAATGCAACAACTAAATATGAGCATATTGCTCTCAAGTCCACCAAGCTCCTCCTTGAGCTTTAAGTGAAGCAACTCAATCCAATCCTTCAACTCTCAAGTACACTGAGTTCCATCTCAACAACTTGATCTCATCGAGCTCACGAGCTCTCTAAGCTCAAGTCCACCGAGTTCCTCAAGCTCCATATGCAATCTCTAAATTGAATCATTATGACTATTTACACACTTGATATACATATTAAATCCAAGAATACCTAACCTAAACCTTATTGCCAATACATCAAAACAATATAGACAAACCCAACCACAAGGCAAGAATTTCCCCAAGAGATGTCGCTTCTTAGGTAGATCCGCTACCTTAGCGGCCCCCCTAGTGCAGGCCCCACGGATATGGAGGGAGGTTCATGCAGGTACACAGGCCATAGGCGCATGGCAGGGTAAACCCCAGGTCGTCAGTTCCTGAGAATCGACCCCTGGCCATTACGCCAGAGATACTATGCGCACACCGTCTGCGCTACGCCCTGGGGGCATTACAGTCCTTACTTTATTAATGATAGCATTAGTGTACTATCTCATGTTTCCATTTTCTTTGCTATATGTGTCTCGCCATTTGGGTGTGAACTAATTATATATTGACCATTAGTGCACTATTTAGTTCTTATGTGTAATAGTTTTTATTAATGTTTTAATAAATTGGAAACATGGAAAATGTAGAATGAAAGGAGTTGGATATATAAAAAGAATTTACTTGAACATCGGGGCATAACTAATGAGTTTATGACTGGGTTGGAACAATTTTTGAATTTTAATCTAATAATGTTGAGTATATGAATGATAATAAGATAAAGTGTTCATGCAGAATGTGTCACAATGGTAAATTTTTAGAGTGTGGTAAAGTTTCAGAATATCTTTGTAGATTTGATTTTACCTTAAATTATTATAATTAGGTATATCATGGTGAACTGTTCATATCTGATGAGAATTATGGACAAAACATACAAGTCTCTTTTAGTGGGGATTAGAGTTATTATGATCAATTGAATCCCATACTAGAGGATGATAATTGATACAATGAGTCAAAATTTCATTTCCAAACCAAGTGGTGCAAGTTCTAGTCGTCCTCCAAAAGTTAAACAAATGTTTACTACTTATGCATCACCATTGGAGGAGGTAGAAGTACTAGGTGTTCATGAAAATGTGAATAATGAAGCATATCTCTAATTTTAGGAAGTGTTGAGTGATGCAATGAACTATTGTGGGATGGTTATAAAAGTCACACTAAATTATCTCTCATCACAAAACCGTTGAATATCAAGGCATAATGTGTTGCAAGATTGTTTTAAAGATTTAGTTTGAGTTATTGGAGAGACATTGCCGTGTGATAACATAATGTCCAATGATTTTTATAGTATAAAAAATTTGTGAAAGGATTAGGTCTTTCGATGGAAAGAATTGATGTGTATAGATAGTTGTATGTTATATTGGGGAAATGATAAAGATGCAGATGTTTGTAGATTTTGTAATCAAGATAAGTATAAGAGCACCAGAAAGAGCCAATAATGATGTAAATTATATAGTCAGCTATTTTATTTACCTTTAACTTCTAGGTTACAAAGGCTTTATGCATCAATGGCAACTGTTGAACACATGACTTGACATGCAAATAATCTTATAGAAGAGAGACTAGTGTGTCATCCATCAGATGCAGAGGCATGAAAAATTTTAATAGAACATATCCGAAATTTGTGAAGGAGACTCGAAACATTAGGTTAGTTCTGTGTTCTGATGGATTTCGTCTATTTAGAAAATCTGGAAGAAATTATTCTTGTTGGCCAATTATCTTAACTCCATATAATCTTCCATATGGGATGTACATGACAACACCCTATATGTTCTTAACATTGGTTTTGTCTAGCCCGCAAAATATGAAGAAGTTAATAGATATTTATATGCAACCACTGGTTGTAGAGCTAAAACAACAATGAGATGAAAGTGCTCTTACATACGATGTTTATACTAATCAGATGTTTATAATGAAGGTTGCTCTTTTTTAGACCATAAATGAATTTCTGACTTCTAGTATGCTATCGGGTTGGAGTATTACTGGGATCTTAGGATTCCTAATATGTATGAATAGATTAAAGTCAATCAGATTGAAATACGGGAAGAAGCTGAGTTATTTCGATTGCCATAAACAATTTTTACCACAAAATTATAATTTTAGAAAAAATAAAGATGAATTCACTAAGAATAAAATTGAAAGAACATTTCTACCATTAAGATTAATAGGTGAACATATTTGGTTTAGAGTGTTTAACTTTTCATCTGTTATTGAAGAGTCACATGGTACAACATATGAATATGAAAATATATATAAATAGACTAAACAGATTATATTTTGGGATTTACCATTGGTTTAGTCATTTGATTCATCGTAATCTCAATGTAATGCATATTGATAAGACTATTTTTGATAATTTGATAAATACAATGATGGATATCATCAGAAAAACATAAGGCAATATGAATGCAAGAAAAGATATACAAATTATTTATAAAAGACACTCTTGATGTTGATGAAAATAGTAGGGGATCAAAGCCAAAGGCAGTTTATACATTGAATAAGGATTATAGACATGTTGTTTCTGAATAGTTGAAATCATTGAAATTCCAAATGGTTATGTCTCTAATCTTGGGAGATGTGTCGATTTGAAGAAGGATTACAAATGGATTGGTTTAAAAAGTCATGATTGTCATATATTCATGGAAAGACTCATTCCTATTGCTTTTTAAGGAACGCTTACCAAATTTTATATGGGGTACTATTATGGAGTTAAGCATTTTCCTTCATGATATTTGCTCAATATTTTTGAGTATTCACACATGGAGATGTTAGAGAGACATTCCAATCATTTTGTGTAATTTAGAAAAGATATTGTTACCCTCATTTTTTGATTCCATAGACCATCTTTTGGTTTACTTTCCAAATAAGACAAAAGTTAGAGGTCCTGTCTATTTTCGATTGATGTATCTATTTGAAAGGTAAATTTTCATCTTCTATACTTTAATATTAATATAAAAATAATACAATTTTTTTAATATATTAATATCTAATACTATTTTTTTATATTACAATCAGATTCCTATATTATTTGAATAAAAAAGTAAAAAAATAAGACATGTGTTGAAGCATCTATTATTAATGCATACATTGTGGAGGAAGTAACAACTTTTGCTTCATATTTCATATTTCATATTTTTTGTATTTCTTATGTCATAAATTGTTTGTATTATAATTTATTTTTTATGGTAGGATTTTCCAAAACATATATTTTAAAATGTTGATACACGAGTTTGATCACTTCTACGATGAAGGATTTGCACTATGGTTCAAGTTATATGTATGTAGACAATCTAGATTCCTATATCATTTGAACAAAAAAGTAAAAAACAAGACATGTGTTGAAGCATCTATTATTAATGCATACATTGTGGAGGAAGTAACAACTTTTGCATCTTATTTCATATTTTTTGTATTTCTTATGTCGTAAATTGTTTGTATTATAATTTATTTTTTATGGTAGGATTTTCTAAAACATATATTCTGAAATGTTGACACACGAGTTTGATCACTTCTACGATGAAGAGTTTGCACTATGGTTCAAGTTATATGTATGTAGACAATCTATATTTGGTTTACACATTGTAAGATCGTAAAGAACGTGAGGGGGGGTGGATCATGTTTTAAAATCTTTTCTTTTTCGATTTGAAAATTAGTGCATAGTGGAAGAAAAAAAAAAGGAATAAGAAAAAGAATCAAATGAGTTAGAACACAGTTGGTTTTACTTGGTTAAGAGTCTTCAATGACTCATATTCCAAGGCCCACGCCCCTTTGAGACTTTTTCGATGGGAAATCTACTAAACAATTGAATCTCAGTTACAAAGAAAAAAGTGTAACAAGCTACACTTATGCAACAATAATAGTAATTAACTTTAAAACTAAATGTTACCAACACTTATAAAGTGTGAAGAGTGTAGCTCGAGGTTGGTGTTGCTCTAACCGTAGCAGTTGGGGCGTAGAAGTGTCGCAGCAGAGTAGAAGCATGAAGATGGTGTACGACCGATACACGTATGAGGGGGGGGGGGGTGAATCATGTGAATTTTAAAAATGTTTCTTTTTAACTTTTCAAAACTGAGTGTGTAACGGAATAAAAAAAAATGCAAACGGAAGAACACAAGGGTTTTTACTTGGTTCGGAGCCTTCGGTGATTCATACTCCAAGACTCAGTTCCCTTAGACCTTTTCGATAGATAATCAATAAACCTCTCTATCGATAAACTCCCGGTAGAGTAGTTGAATACAAAAATGAGGAAAGTGTAACACTTTCCTTTGCAAGTATAAAAGATACACAATAAATGAAATCATTACCAGCACTTAGAAAAATGAAATTTGATTGAGCTCATGTGTTGGTGTAGGTATGCTGCCAGTGGTCGGGCATAATAGAGTCACAATAGTTGGAGAACAAAGCGGCAGAATGATCAGAATAGTTCTTCTAGCAGTTGTGTTTGATAGCAGGGACGAACAACACTTATAAATGTCGTTGAGGCCGCCTTAGTTCCCTGTTGAGGTGCCTCACTTAATAGCTTTGATCTAATGAGTAAACTGAGCAGGTTATCCTCTCGACGGTGCCCTCAATCTTATCTGAGGCATCTCGAGTCCAAACAGAGGCGCCTTGGTTCCCAGCTGAGATGCCTCCAATGCTGAATTATGGTCTTTGCTGCTTATCCGTGCGGAGGTGCCCTTAGCCATCTAGGAAGTCTACAATGTGACCTGAGGCACCTTAGGTCCCACCTGAGGCGCCTAAGACACTATTCATCTAAGCTTTAATTTTATATTTTAACCCTATAAAAAAGCGTTAATCCATAAAATAAAATATAACCTACAAAACAGAGTTAGCATAGTTAAAATCAAATGATTATTAATTAGATTATATTGTCCCAAGACTAGGATATAGTCATGGTCTCAATTCAGACATCTAAAATAGCTCTACGCTGGACCGCGCCTATAGTCCCACTTGGACTCATTCTCATCGGATCTCTCTTCTCTAGTGACTTACCTTCACTTACCAATTGCAGTCTTTACTTGACTTCTTTGATCCACCAGGTCTTCCTGCTAGATGCATCATCTGGACTTCAGGCAGTTGTTAGGTCTTGCGGACCCAACTAGACTTCCTGCCAGGTATCAACTTACTTGGGCTTCGGCCAGTTGTCAAGCCCTGCGCGCCCAACTGGACTTCCTGCTAGGTATCAACCTACTTGGACTTCAGCCTAGTATCTGGTCCTAAGCCTTTCAATCCTACACACTTATTAAAAAGGTTAGACAAACATAACACCTAACTTTAACCTTTTGTTATACATCAAAACCTGAGTTTGATTATTGGTACAAACTGCACCAACAGATAACACAGCAGAAGGAGCTTGGAAGTCTATTAGAAAGTTATTGTGAAGCTGCTGGTGAAGATCTCCTTATATAGGTTATTGTAGGCGCCTCCATCAAACCAGGGCACCTCTAGTGGCGCATATCCTATTCGTAAATGTTGGCTTTTATCCATTTGAGGGCTCCTCCATCAGTTATGAGGCGCCTCCAGTCCACTCTAAAGCGCATCTAATCAACTCTGAGGCACTTCCAACTAGCGAAACTTCGTCTTCAAAGCTTATCTTCACAAGGGTGCCTCTATCCATCTGGGGCACTTACAACTCATCAGCTGAGACGCCTCCAACCACCTAAGGCACCTCGAGCACTATTCATTCGAGGTTGATTTTTTTCCTTGAATTCCTGTAAAAATGTTAGTCAAATAGTAAAAAAATAACTTACAAAACATAGTTAGCACATAAAATAAAATAAGATTATGAGTTAGTATCTTATCAAGACTAGAATCTAGTCTTAGTCTCAACCCAGTTTTTGAAAATGGATCTAAGTTGGACCATCACATACAGTTCCACTAGGACTCATCCTCATTAGATCTTTCTCCTCTAATGCTTATCTCTACGTACCATTTGCAAACTTACTTGACTTTATTCTCTTGACCCACCAAGTCTTTCTACCAAATGTCTTATCTGGACTTCAGCCAATTGTTAGGTCCTACAGACCTAACTGGACTTCTTACCAGATATTAGGTTCTCTCTTAACCTATCTAAGCTTTCTACCAATTATCAGGTCATCCATACCTAACTGGACTTTAGCTTTATCAGGTCCTCTAGATCCATCAAGTTTTTCAGTCCTGCAAACTTGGTAAACAAATTAGAACACAAAAAAAAAATCTAACTTTAACTCTTTGACATACATTAAAAATTGAGTTTAATTATTAGTGCTAACTGTATTAACAATCTCTCTATTTTTAATGTAATAACAACTTAAATTAAAGTTAGAAAAAAATATGCAGCATGATTATTTCATGATTATGTTAAGAGAAAAATAATAGTCAGTATGCTGAGTCAGCATGATGTTGATTTATTCTCTTAAGTATTGTTATTGGATTTTTCTTATCTTAATCCGTTATCCTCCCCCTTGGACATACATCAAAACATGCAAAGTACAAATGATTAATAAACATTCATAGTAACAAATTTGTACTTAAGCTCTTTTTAGATAAACTATTTGCAAAAAAAAAAAAAAATAGGGTTGTTAACTTTCAATGTTGTAAAGACTTTTCAGCAATATAGATTAAGAAACTTTGAAACCTAAAAAAAATAGTTTTGAAAAGAGGACTAATGCTTTCAAAATAATTTTCAAAGAGGTTTTCAAAAACTTATCAAAAGAAGGCTTAAAGTATTTTGAAATAATGTTTCCAAAATTCTTAAAAGAACTTTCAAGAACTTTTCAAAAGAAAAAGAACTTTCAAGTATTTTCAAAATATTTTCAAAACAATAGTTAGTTTGAAATCTTTTGACAAAGAGTTCTTGAAGTTTGAAGATAAAATTTTTAAAATATTTTGAATGTCTTTCAACAGATCCTTCCTCTTAACCTGACATTTTCTTGAAAAATTTTAGTTTAAAATTAATCATTTAAGAATTCATCCTTAGATAAATGTTTAACCTTTAGTTATTGGTTAGCTACCAAAAGATAGTGATTTTCACTTTGTTAGTCAAGTTAAGTTCTATTATCCAGCTAGTTGATTATTATGAAGGATTACTTAACTTGATCAATATGCGGTGGTATTTTTCGCCTAGACTTATGTTTATGCACTGATATAAGCATCTTAAATCAAAT
>JBBMJZ010194903.1:9738-19984 GCA_037833815.1 Zingiber zerumbet
GGGAAGAGTTGAACCCCCCCCCCCCCCCCCCCCCCCCCCCAACAACAAGTTACTTGCAGAAATAGTGTGACAATAAATCACTTCATCTATAGCGGCACTCCCACTTTCTACTCGCCTAAGGCATCGTTGATCTCTTAATCTCCTCACTCAATGGGATTGAGTTCTTCTCAGTGGGGAATGATACAGATTAAGAATTGAATTGATGAGTCATCTTTAGTAATTCAACTCTGATTTGGCAATCAACTGTCAGTGATTGATATATTCCTAGTTTGTCGAGTTATTTCCTATTTTGTAGTGTATCAAATCTATAAAAAGTGTCTAGTCTCTTTATACAGTAGTTAACTTTGAATAATAAGAATTCTAATTCTCCTGTGTGTGAGGCTTGTGTTCATCCCAATGCTACATTAGAACACCTCCTGTCTTTCTCCTCGAGAACTTCCGAAAGCAGATGTCAGCTTATTTGCCTTGATCTTATCCACCTCTGCAAGCACTAAATCATTCACCTGGAGCTCTCTTCCTCTAAAAAGCATGAGCAAGACTCCGTTCCAGATAAAGATCTATAAGTTCGAATGGCCCTGGTCCCAACTCCTATCATTATAAAAAGATTCCAGAGCAAAAATTAAAAAAATATGCCAAATTGAAGTGATTTCTCTCCGATTCAACCAATTATCCAGTATCCCAACCAATTACTACCTATTAATCAAGAATTTTCCCTAATTTGACCTTGATTAATCAAGATTTCACAAACTTGAGGGGTGTACAATTTCTCACACAGAATCAAATCAGCATTGGAAAATCATGAACCAACTCGGCAGATCCACATCGGGATTGGTCAATCCTACCCACTATGGTACAAATAGCAAAAGGAGTAACAAATTTTCATGTTCATTTCTGTACTTACTCCTTCGAGCTAATAATGATTCCCATAGACGAGTAGCTTTGGCAATCAAGTTTGAATTCTGACCAAGAGAGCTGGGAATGTGATCATCAAAGGACTCCCCTTCCAATTTAGCTTTGTTTAGCATGTCCTGCAGTTTTTCCAACTCTTGTTGCAAATAGGCCTGATAAAGCAATAGGTTTTAGAAGGTAATATCAGTAACTGTATACAGAAAAACCCAATAAATTTAGGATGTGACTCAAATTGTAGTATTATCTGGAAGGTATCCTCTACCTCTTCTGCACAAAGGCTACGAAACTCTGCTGTCATTTCATGGGCTAAATTTGACCAAGCAGATTGTCTATGAACAGCAGCATTTGCTTTTTCCATAAATTTCCTTCTCTCAAGAGCTATTCTAGCCTGCCAATAGAATTTTAGCCATTTAGTAACCAAGTTAACCACAAATAATCAAATCTTTTAACTATATCAGGTGTTTTAAAACATCACAAGTTTAAAGGGATACCTAGATTTAAAACCCAAAAAATAAAAGGCAAAAGGAATAATTCTGTTTGTTAGAAAATATATTGTTTCAAGGGCAAGAACTTCACTAGTTCACATCTGACTCAATTAGACATTTTATAGGACTGTTCTAGTATCACTATAACTTTTGAATATTGCAATTAAAAGTCTCATCACATTAAAAATACATCTTCAACATAGATTGGACAATAGATACACAATCTTCTAACATTCAGGAAATAGAAATAAATTAACATCTAGAATTCCCTTAGTTGCCAGAGTAACGCAACGCGACAATTCATGGAATTACCTTAGTCACTTGAAGCAATGAAGCAGCATTTTGATAAGAAGCTTCTGTCAATACTGGAGGCAGAGAATTAGAAGATATATCATCAGCAAATGTCCGCTGATGAACTTCTCGCAGAGCATGCACAGAAAGTTGCCAAAGAAGCTCCACGAATCTGCATTTAAGAATTGAATAATGCTCTAAACATCATATAGATTCCATTATTTAGCAAAGAAGGCATGTGAAGGAATGTGATTCGATCTGGTACCGTGACGCAATTAACCTAAATTATAAGTAAAAAAAACACATGGCTTGCCATCTTGTGCAGCAGAGAAAAAAATAAGATAAATTTGAAGTAACATAAGAAAGCAAGAGAACAAAATCTACTTGAGATTCCAAGTTGTATTGGTGTCTTGGTGATATATGGATTGACAGAATTGTCATAAAATTATGTAAATTGTATTAAATTTAGAATGCTATGTTTCACTAACACATCTAATGTAGATCATGATCCCAAAAGAATAAAGTGAAAGCTCTTTATTCAGATGCTCCTACATTACATATAGCCATGCTATGTCTATGGACTAAAATAAGTATTGCTTTTATACTGAAACCCTGTGAACATAAATATTAAGTCCATCATTTTGTTGTCATATACCACTAAACATCAGGTTATGTATTTGAATCATTTACGCTGCAGGAAGGGGAAAAAAAATGGTAGAAAAAAAAAGAAGCAGAGCTAAAGGTATTAAGGGATCCAAAAGTTCTTCATTTCATTTCATTTCATTGCAAAGAATTTGATGGAGTGAAAGTGTGTGTATTTAAAGCTTTTGAAAAAAATAAAAGATTTGGATAATGATTCTTCCCTCATATGAGTCCTTCCAAGGTGATGCAAACAAACAATTGTTATATGTTTCTTTCCCTTCAAGGAAACAATATGAGAGAAATGCTCTATCATTTCTGTTCTTCCATATTTATGTCTCCTATTTTTTTATACCTAGTATCAAGGGAATATTCTTGGCCTTCCCTTCCCTCATAGGAAACATGACCTCAGTGTTGATCATTTTTGTTGGTGCAATCATGTCCCAAGTGGTTAAGTGTGACCAGCTTGTAGGTTTACGCTTTGAATTTGATATGTATGTCAAATGTGAGATGTGGGAACTTGATAGGGAGGTGTTCCAACAGGCGTCGAGAGGAAAAAAAGATTGTTGATGCAAGAATGATTCAAGTTGTCAAGGTCAACCAGGTGTCAAGTAAAGAAAAAATCTGAAAGGTACTTGGCAGAGAAGTTAAGGGGTGATTGGTGAACCTTAGCAGATGGAGAAGTTCAATATCTATTGGTAGAAGGAAGAGTTTAAGAGAACCTAGGCAGACGAGGAAGTTTAACAAGCGTTGACAGATGAAGAAGTCCAATAGGCACGTTGACAAAAGGAAAAGTCCAAGAACACCTTGGCAGATGGAGATGATCAACAAGAGTTGGCGAAATGCTCAACCGCTACACGTGCCAAGGAGGAAAACCAAAAGTAAGGGGGAGCAAAAGTTCGGTTAAACTGAATTAACCGATCGAACCCACCGAATTTAAAAGTTCGGTTCAGTTATTTCAGAAATTCAGTTTTTTTTATTAAAAAATATTGGTTAATTTAATTCGATCTCAGTTTTAAAACTCCTAATTCAGTTAAACCGATTTATTTCATTCCCTTTTTGCAACCATCACAATTGTCAGGGATTTGAATGAGGGGTAGTATCCAACTTCTAATTTTGCATGATCTTCAATGACACCACATTCTCAAAGTTGCCACTAGCAATGATAAGCAAGCACACATTCTCAAAGTCGTCGACTTAAAAGTTAAAATCGGATAGAAATGTATACCGGTTGAAAAGTTCATTTAATATGGCCAAAAACTAAATTAACCGATGTTTTATCGGTTCGGTTTGTTCGGTTTTTGTTAGAAAGTTTGGTCGGTTCGGTTAGTTACAACAAATTTTGGTTTGTTCGGTTTCGGTTAAATCAGTTCGGTTTTGAACTGATTGCTCAGCCTTAACCAAAAGTGAGGCCTCTTGGCAGAAAAGTCCTGGAGTCAAGGTCTCTTGACAACTAAAAGTCACGAAGGCTCGTTGACAAAGGGAGTCTAAGAACACCTTGGCAGATGGAGATGACCAACAAGAGTTGACATGATGCTCGAGCGCAACATGTGGCAATGATGAGAAGAAGTCATTAAGGTGCGAGATTGCCCCGGTAGAAGAAAACTTGGAGGCAAGAAATTGCCCCCTTGGCTGACGTAAGAAAACTTGGAAGTGAGGCCTCTTGGCATGTGAAACATTATGAGTCATTATAATCTTAGATTTATGAGCAAGTTTGCCTAGGAATGTGTTCAGCTAAGGTACAAGGTTATTTTGGGTCAAAATTGACTAAATGAGATTAATCTCGAGTAGATTTCATCGACTAATAAGGTTTTCAGCAACTAAATAGCTGAGTCAACTAAGTAGTCGACTAACAACATATTGCTGGCTATTTTGAGTTCAATAAACTAAATAGCATTAAATAGACCAATCAAAATAAACAGTTTCTATTGAGTTTTAAAATAAGACCATTCGAGTGGATTTTATCCACTTGAGTCGATTGAATGGTGCTGAGTTAACTCAAACAAATTTATGTTGATTAAAAGATCTTTGAATGACGGGTCTACCAAGGGTTGGGTAATGGATAGATTTTTGAATACTAGTTTATTGAATGGATTTCAATCGACTGGAGGCATTCAAAGCAGTATCCGTTGGAGCCATGCCTATATAAGCTTTGGAAATTTCTTTACTTGAAAACCAATGTACGAAAATACTATAATTCTTTTGTGACATTCAAGTAAAAGAGAGACAACTTCCAAGGGCTTCGGAACAAGGAAAGGTTCATCTTCTACATCCCTTCGATAACTTCTTATGTACTCTTTCAAATTCATATTTTTTTTTAAAAAAAAAGTATTATGTAAGAGGTTTCTTTACCTGATTACCTCCAAAGAAGGAGAAGATTTGATAGGGGATTTCGAAGAAGTCACTCATCCAATGAGTTAATAGGTCATGTAATAGGACTACGGTGTCCGAACCACGTTAAATGCCTTGAGTTTAAAAATAGTGTTGCTTGTTCTATTTGTGTTTGTTTATTTATTTCTACTATATAACTTTTATCTTGACTAACACGAGTGCTAATAAATGTTTAAGCCTTGGATTTGCAAGAGCAATCAAAAAAGTTTATTTTAATCAGAGATTTGCACCTATTTATCCCCTCTAGTCGTGCCACTGGTCCTGACAATGTTTATATTGTCTCAACAATAAATTATCCGTATAAAGTTATCTCACTTATTGTACACAAGTCATTTAGATATTTACAATAATGCAATGAACTCAACAATGGCAAGATTTAAATAGTACAATGAAATCTTTTATTAACCCATTGACAGAAACTTCTATAATAGGTTAATTTTAGAAAATTTATCATTACTTCCAATGCAATATGTTCTGGAGTCTACCTGCTTGTGGGACCTACACATGTATCTTATGTATGTTACCAGTGTTTTCAAAATTGGACCAAACTAGCTAGTTGAGCCGGGTTGAACCGGTTACAATGAACCAGAAGCCAAAATGAAGTTTAAGCATCTAATAGGCACAAGTACAATGTGTTTTTATTGCATTCATTTAGACAACCAGTAAACAAAATAAATGGAATAGAGTATAACTAAGATAATATAATGCATATGTTTCTTTTGTCTTCATTTAAACTATTCCATTCCTACTTCCTGCCTTCGAAATAGACACTGCATAAGTTTGCTAATTATTTCAAAAAAACATAACAAATTTTGGACAGAAGATGAAGGAAAACCTAATTTCTAGGTTCCAGAATCAAGAGAAGAAGAAAAATGTTTGTGCAAGATAGAAAACGCAGATTGACCTTGGCCCGCAGCAAGTTGCGAGAGAAGAAACCCTAGAATTACTCCGAGGCAACACACCTTGCGACTCTAGCTCACTGATTATCCCTTGCACAATCTACGACGGAGACAGAACAACAGAATTGAGCAAAACAAGCTATACAAGGAGGAGAAAACTAAAATCGCCAGGGAACACAAACCTTCCGGAAATCTCGAGATTGGGCGGAATCGAAGATAGGCCAAACCCTATCAAAATCCTAGAAAAAACGAACCAGATCGGCGTCAGATTTAAGCAGTTGGGGGGACAATCACAACAATCCGAATGCATTCCAAACTGTTACCTTGGCAGAGCCTCGGAGGGCGCAGAGGAGGAAGTAGAGGAGCTGCTCGCCCAACTTGGGATTGGAGTGGCGGAAATGCCCCGCGCAGGGGCCGCCGCCGGCCTGACCGACACCAAGGACGGAGGGATCGAGGCCGAGGAGGAGGCAATTGGTGTACATGGCGCTCTCGAGCTCCGCCTCCCGCTCCTTCTCTCGATCCGTTGCCATCTCTCTGATCTCCGATCCCCTCTCTGCTACGCTCGCTGGCTGCTTCCGTTCCCGTTATAATCCCTCGACCGATCTTCCAGTCTGAGCCTCTCTTTCATCTCTTTCTCGTATGACCTCGACCGGTGGCCCCCGTTGGGGAACGCATCGAGCGGGTATTTTGAGTATGGGGACCACCACCCAGCGTAGACATACCGAAGAAGGAAATCGAATTAGTTACACGTGTTTTTTAAAAATGAAATAAAACGAAAAGAAATAAAATGAATACACGAGGCGAGGTGGGAGACGTGGTGTTACGGGAGGTTATTGCTTGTTACGCATTATCAAAAGGTTTGTAAAATTGATTTGAGCTTTTAATGGAAGGTTTGTAAAATTAAAAATCTTAATAAAAAAATCTTATGATTGCGTAGGTGGCTTTTGAGAATTTTAGTTAAGAGTAGGTTTACAAAATTATTTTTTTTTTTTTTTAAGGTGGAGTCAATAATTTAATAATTAATTATAAGATAATATCATTTTTTAAATAATTAAAAACTAAATTATTGTAGGGAACATTTAATTATAATGTTTTATTTTATGAATGGTTAGTAATAATTAAAGTGGTACTTTTCCCTTTTAAAAATAAATATATTTAAAAAATAAAAATATATATAAATTACAATAATTAAATTAAAATTTATAAATTAATTAAATATAAATATAAATATAAATTAATTTATTTATTCATTCTAAATTAATTAAATTAAATTAAAGATGATAATTAATTAAAATACTAAATAAAAATTATATAGACATATTAATTAAAAATAATAATAAATAGAGAGGTATGATTTATAACGTATGACTATAAAATAAATTATATGAAAGCTTTTTTTATTAGAGGGAATAGTAAATTTTTATGTTTATAATGTGATATTAATATAGCGCATTAGTAATTATAAAAAATGTTCATTGAAAGGTGTAATAGTTTAAGATATCTTCGGATGAAAACTTTTAAAGGGTGTTTGGTTAATGGATTTGGGAATGAGAGAATAAAATGATAGCAAAAGACAGTGTTTGAATTGTAAGTTTGAAAATGACAATTTAAAAATAATTTCTAAATTTATAAAAATCAACCGATATAACTAGGTGAATTTTTATTTTCATTTCATCTTACTATCAAATTTATATCTATAGTCATTCTCACCCTATAATCAAATGTCATTTTAAACTTTGTTTGGAAAGAGATAAGAAAAGGTCAACCAGGGTAATTTTAAACTTTGAAATGGTGCCCGTTAAAGTAAAGGAAAGAAAAGAAATGGAAGTTTTAATCTGTTTTCATCTATCTAAGGAAAATTTTCTTAACGTAATATATTAAAATACTAATTTTTTTAATATAAATCAGTTTTTTTGAAAGAATCTATGTATTTTAAAAAAGTAATCTGAATTGATTGCTATAATCAATTGGGATAAAGTAAAATGTATATAGGATATTTGAGTTAATAATTTTAAAGGTAGGGTACATCATTTAAATATTTCAAAAAGTTTAGTTTCTCTGGTCCGATAAAAACAATTATCAAAATATTTAATTCATTTATTTTAACACAAAGCATCCCTTCTCTCTCTATTTTTGGAAAAAAAAAAAATACACAGATATTTTAGGTGAAATTTACAGGAGCTACTGAATATAAAATTTAAGATAAATTTTATATTTTACGTAAAAAAATTATATCAATTATCTATGAATTTTTAAAATTTAAATTTCATAAATAATATTTTTTAATTTTTATAATGAAAATTTTATTCTTTAAATTTTTAAATATTATGTAATTTATGAGAAATATATATAAATATTTTAATCACGAGAGTAGATCTCTTGGTTTTTTTTTATAGACCAGGGATGAACCACTGATAATTACGATTAAATTATAGTCACGGCCACAATTGGTTGTGATCCCTTTTTGGGTTCACCATCTTCTCCATATTACAGTTTAGTTTGGAGAGAGTGGCCAGAAGTTGCCTGGAGGCCATCGATGGTGGACAAGTGGTCAGGTTGGCCTCTGAGCGGCCTCCGGTCGTCCTCTTTGAACCAAACTATAATTTAAAGGGAACGGTAAATCTACATAAGGATCGTAACTAATTATAATTAGATCATGATCATAATTCAATCGTAATTATAAATATTTCATCCCTGATATATGAAAAGGGTGTTAGGAGAATTGCGCTAGTGTATAGTGGAAAGTAGGATTTATCGGTTAAAATAGAAGAATTAAAACTAATCTGCGATGCTCCCTTTGGTCGCGTTCGGAAATATAACGCGGTTCTCTCTGCGGACTATTCTCAGGTGTTCGTGAAGGTTCGCTCGTTTCTTTCCTTTCGCACTCGTAGCCCTAATTTCTCCATCGTATTCTCCCATCTCAGCTGGAAGCATAGATCTCGATGGATGCAGAGCAAGCCAAGGTGTCTTCTCCTCCTCCTCTATCTAGATCTTTCGTGGCAGCGCTTTCTTTTTCTGATTTTGCTTCTGTTTCTTCTTTTCTGGATGCTGTTGTTTTTGCAAAATTGGGTTTGCACGAATAAAAACACGAATTTTCGGTGCTGTAGACGAAGAAGGAAACTTGTTGTAATGAAAACATATGATGATTATTGGACAAGTAGATCTTTGTGGGGATTAATTAGGATGCTTGCATTGATGTGGTGTGCATTGACGTCTTAGTGTGATTTTTTGTCGACTGTGCTTTTGATATAGTGCATAATTCCACAAAATATATTCAGGCCAAGCTTTTAGCTGTCGAGAAGGAACTTGGTCATGCAGTTCGTGTTTTTACAAACACTGCGAGTTTTGCAAACCCAGGCGAAATTTCTTCTTCATCTACAGGTTACTTGCATTTTTTTGTTTCCTTTTTCTGTTTGGTACCATGTGTTGCTATACATGAATCATGAGTGCAACAAGAGCTCGTTAAAGATTCTTGTTCATTAACATTGTGAAAGCTTTTGTTATCATTTTATAATCTCTTTAATTTAACTGTAAGAATCTACTAAGCTGATTTCTGTTTTTACACATTGTATACTAACTGCTAATCAATTTTATTTGCAGAGGAACCTGATGAATTTTATGAATTTACCCCTGATGACTATTACCGGATCATGTCAGATAGAATTGGAGGTAGTCTTCATGGTTGTTTATGTGACATGAATTTGGATCTTAATCTGTTTTACATTCTTATTTTTCATGGAACAATTGTTTGTTATCCATTCTTTTTACATAACAAGTCTAAATATTGGAACAGAGTAACGTTAACAAACTATAGATTCAATTTTTCTTTCCAACCTTGTATTTTGAATATATTGATAGCTATGGCGCTTCTTTTTAATTAATACTCTCTTATGTTTCTCTGCTAACTCAACAGCACAGTCACAAATACTAAAGACCCGCAAAATGAGAGAGGCAGAGAAAGCAACCCGCAGAGCAAAAGTAACCAAGGTAAAGGAATGACTATACTGGCTCTTTGCTTGAGGTTCTTTAATTTTCTTATTAGTTGAACCAGGAATTTTTTAACTCATATTTCCTATTCACTAGTAATTATAGCTCTTATGCGATTTAACTTATCTACCTAGAGAGATCAGATTTTTTATGTTATCCTGTGTTCTTTTATTTGGTATAGTATTCTCTTCTATCTGAAATTCACTTATAAATAGCCTTTCTCAACCAAAGATGAACTTAGATGGATCAATAGAAAGATATTGAAGAAAGGAAGTTGAAATTAGTTGTAGAGATGCTTGGATATGCTTATTGGAGAATTAAAAAAAAAAAAAAACAGTGTAATTGCTGAGCTTCTTGAAGATGTCAGTGAAAGAGCCGGAAGTAGAGTGGAAACAATGTATAAAAATGAAATCTTATTATTGAATTATGAGTTCATAATATAATAATAATAGTATTAATAACATCATAATAATCAGTGTTGTTACAGGCGCGAGGCGCAACGAGGCACAAAGGGCTCCTAGAGCCCGAGGCGCGCGCCTCTTGAACATGAGGTTGATGACTACTAAAATATTGACACACTCATATAATATGTCAAATATGATAACTATTAATATTCCACACACATCAATATCAAATATGACAAGC